>JAVQIZ010220186.1:0-16075 GCA_036023535.2 Galaxias brevipinnis | reverse complement strand
ATTTATTATTATATTTACAATGTTGTAAAAAAAAAAAAAAAAATTTGCACATTTTATTATTAATGTTTGTTTAATTTTCACAATTATATAAATGTATATATATACACCCACTGGCCAGTTTATTAGGTACACCTTGCTAGTTATGGTCCCCCACACCATTACACCACCACCACCAGCCTGAACCGTTGATGCAAGGCAGGATGGATCCATGCTTTCATGTTGTTAACGCCAAATTCTGACCCTACCGTCCGAATGTCGCAGCAGAAATCGAGACTCAGACCAGGCAACATTTTTCCAATCGTCTATTGTCCAATTTTGGTAAGCCCGTGCGAATTGTAGCCTCAGTTTCCTGTTCTTAGCTGACAGGAGTGGCACCCGGTGTGGTCTTCTACTTCTTTAGCCCATCTGCTTCAAGGTTCGACGAGTTGTACGTTCAGAGATGATCTTTTGCGTACCTTGATTGTAACGAGTGGTTATTTGAGTTACTGTTGCCTTTCTATCATCTTGAACCAGTCTGGCCATTCTCCTCTGACCTCTGGCATCAACAAGGCATTTTTGCCGAGAGAACTGCAGCTCACTGGATGATTTCTCTTTTTCGGACCATTCTCTGTAAACCCTAGAGATGGATGTGCGTGAAAATCCCAGTAGATCAGCAGTTTCGGAAATACTCAGATCAGCCCGTCTGGCACCAACAACAATGCCACGTTCAAAGTCACTTAAATCACCTTTATTCCCCGTTCTGATTCTATGTTTGAACTTCACCAGGTCGTCTTGAACACATGCCTAAATGCATTGAGTTGCTGCCATGGGATTGGCTGATCAGATATTTGCGTTAACAAGCAGTTGAACAGGTGTACCTAATAAAGCGGCCAGTGAGTGTAAATATATACAGTATGTATATATATATATATATATATTTATGAAAATTAAACAAAAATGTTAAATAAAATGAGCAAATAATAAAATTTTACTATATTTACAATATAAAATTTTCAATGAAAACCACACTGCAATTTTCATATCCTCCAATAAAATGTTTCATTGTTCAACCGAAACAAATTGCTCTGTTTTCAAAACCTGTTGAACCTTGTTGCAATTATCTGAGACAAGCATGTTCTCCAATTACTTTTCTCTTTTGACCTTTCAATGGGGATCTAGTCCTGTGAGCAAGTAATATGGCTACTGGATTTGTGCATTGAAAGGGAAGTAACATTTAAAAAATGTATGTTCCAACAAGCCTAACAATCCCTTCTAAATAAAATAGTTGGGGCTGCATGCATAAACACAGTATCACTATAGCCCATAACTGAAGACACATGGCTAGCTTTGCATTGTGTAACGAGTCAGTCAGCAGTGCTGCATGTGAGCCAGGGCCGTTTCTTGCCATTTGTGAACTTGCACCTGCATAGGGCCCCCAAGCTGGCATTTTACCCCCCTTTTTTTTTATTATAACCCTTGTGTGGTGTTTGGGTCAGATTGACCCGTTTCAAATTTTTACAAAAGAAAAACTGTACAGGGATACATTTTTTTAACGTCAATCTTCATGGCCTAGGCTTATTGTCTGTGAGGAACCTTTGCGTACACATGTTATAACCCCCCACACACACATTCATGTCCTTCATATGATGTTCGGGTCAATTTGACCCGCATATGCACAGAGACACACAATAACACACAAACACTCACTCACCTCATTCACCCTCTCATTCATATGATTCTGGATATGACCAACTTTGAGGGGAGACATGTTTTCAGGGAGCAGTGGAGAGAGATGGACAATACAGTTACGTGCCTACTTTCAGATCCTCATCCTTGCAGTTGTCTATAGGTCAAGAGGGGAGTCAACTGAAAGTCTGTGGGATGCCACAATGCCTTTGGAGAGCATCCATATATTATTGAGGGTCCTCAGGTTTGATAACCAGGAATCTAGACATGCCATATGGCAGTGGGACAAGTTGGCAGCAATCTACACTGTGTGGGACAAGTGGGTGGACTGTCTACCACTTTCTTACAAGTCTGGGCCCAATGTAAATATGGTCGTATGGCTTGTGCGCTTTACAGGACGTTGCCCCGTGAGGCAGTACATGCCCTCCAAACGAGCAAGGTACAGAATCAAAATCTGAACTCCCTGTGATGCTATTTCCTCTTATGCTTGGAACATGAAAATGTTTTCCGGGAAGCCAGACGAAGGAACCCCTGAGAGAAACCAGGGACAAGGGTGATGGACATTGCAGGGCTTCAGTGGCCACAACCTCACCTGCGGTAATTTTTTCACATTGTGCTGCCTGTGACTGGAGCTTCTCAAAAGAAAGCTGACAATTGTTCAAACAATCTGAAAAAATAAGATGCTCCCATCTCAGCTTCTAACTGTTAAGAACAGGCCATTCCTCTGACTTTGTGTTGTTCAACGCTGCCCTGGGATCCCACTTTACCGAAAAGGGCAAAAATGTGGTGTTCATTAGCAATCTAGGGTCAAAGTTGATTATAACACCACCAAAGGTAGACAACTTGGACAAGCTGCCGTCCTGCTACAGCTGCGAAGGGTCCTGCACAGCTGCAATGTTAGCTTTAGATGGCAATTAATTCAAACTTGTGTTTCATTTTGTTGTAAATCATCTGCATTTACAAATAACATTTAAGACATTTTTGAGATCCATGCAACAAAACAATAGGTTAAATAACATTTCAAATAAATTCGTATTTCTGTATAGCTTTTTTAAACCCCAATGTTCTATAACTGATGGATCACCTAAGAATCAAGTTCTCAAAAAAAAAGTCTTATTTATGACAATAAAAAAAAAACAGGCAAGGAGAGGGATTGAGGAGAACAGGAGGGTGACAGTACAGAGGCAGGTGTCCCACAGGTGAGTGAGAATATTTCATATTTATTAAACCCTTTATACTAAACCCAACCTCAGAGGTCATTTTAGAGCATATGGGGCCTGATAGGGGTTTAATAGTAATGTTATTGACCAGTTTATGGTCATCCACTATTGTTTATGTAGGCTACTGTATTTGATAGCGTTTTGAATTTCATCTGAAGTTTAGAAAGAACAAACCGTTTTTGTTTCATTTAGTCGTTGGAAGATTGGCAAAATAGAACATTTTGGGCTTTGGTTTTGTGTTTACAGTCCTTGGAGAAAAATAGGTAGCAAGTAACAAATATATTTTCAGGAAATATTGGTAATAAACATGAAAATTAAAGTATCGGTACTAGTGCACAGACTGACTTACTGTGCACTATATACCATAAGTCTAGCTGTCCAGAAAACAAAATAAAACATTTAAATATGGGGTAGGCAGTTTTCTGGAAAAGGCAAAAAAAAAAAGTAAAGCCTCAATTTGAAAATACAGCCCTCACCCTGCAGCTGTCCCTATCCTAAGCCACTCACAACACACGAGCATGGGCATATACACAGACCTCTTACATGCATAACACAAGGTTGCTCAGCTTGACCAGAGCCAGAGGCTATGGGGTTCCATTAATGCCAAAATTATGAAACTGGCTATGTGTTTGTCGATGGCTATAGCGTCGGCTTTATACATTGTTTTTGTCGTTCTTAGCGTTTGTATTTCCCTATTGTTTTTGCTTTTTACAATGCTTTTGTCGTTGGCTATTGGTATACAATGCGTTTCTAGTTGCCTGTTGCGTTGGCTTTGTGCAATGCATTTCCCGTTGCCTATTGTGTTGTTGTTTGTATTGACTATGCTGAGAGAAGTATTTAAACTCCCAAACGGTCGACTAGGTCGCAAACGTAGCAGACAACAGCGATTTAAACATATCGCAATTGGAAGGCTGTGTGTAACGATCAGAATAGTTAGTGCAAACAACAACGCAATTGGCAATGAGGAACACATTGTACAAAGCCAACGCAATAGGCCAATGGTTCTCAACCTGGGGGTCGCAAGCTAGTCACCGGACAATAGGCTATGTCTGAGAGAGAAATTTTTTTCTGCAAAATCATACATTTTAAAATAGCAAACGTCTTTATTTATTCCTGTTTCCAGTGTGCCTGCTGAAATGGGATTCTCTATTAAAGCAAGACTGCAGCCAGATCACGGCTTCTGGAGGGCAAGTAATGAGGCTGATGCTCATCGCAAGCAGCTCCAATGACTTGGACATCTTTGATTTTCAAAAGGCAGTGGGCGGCTCACTTCGAGCATGTAAAGGTCAGGATGCAAGTGATTTCAAATTAAAATAGGGGCATATTGTGTCCCAAACCAACATTTCATTGGTTTCATTGGATTTGCTTTTTTTCGGGGGGTCGCGAACACCAACCTGATTGTTCTGGGAGGGATGCGACTCAAAAAGGTTGAGAACCACTGCAAAAGGCAACGAGAAACACATTGTATAATAAAGCCAACGCAATAGGCAATGACAAATACATTGTACAAAGCCAAAGCAAACTACAAACGCAAATCAACAACCAATGCAATGTATAAAGCTGGCCCAATAGTCGACCCAATATCCAACGACAAACGCAGTGCCAGTTGCATAATTTTGGCATTAATGGAACGCCATAACAAACAGCAGCAATGTAAACATATCGCTAGTTGAAGGCTGTGTGTAACTATCAGCAGTGGGCAACAACAAACACATTGGCATTAATGGAACCACATAAACAGCAAGCTCCGAATCCAAATTGTGGCCGATGCAATCTCGGAGTTCTCTTCATCTCTGAAGAGTTTCACCAATATTTACCCATGTTACCCATGAATCACACATTCATTGTTGGAAGAGACTTGAATGCAAGTCTGCATTTGAAGAACAGCCAATAGCAACGCCTTCTCTCTGAAATGACCTGTGATTGGCCAAAGTCTACCGTCACAGGCTAAATTTTCTGAAGCCTGTAAACAGAGCCAAGAGGAGGGCAGGAGTAGAGGTTTTCTCTCAGACCACTTGAAATGTAATATGCTGTACGGTTAATATGGAATTTTTGCCCAATGTTGCCAAAAGAAAACTGCCTACCCCACCTTTAATCTAAAACTTTGTATAATTTCAAGCTCAGCCTATCTCACAAATTGCAAATATTAGTCTGGAGTCCTGCAATGACATATGAGTCTCGTGCTTGGTGTACACTGACTCCACAATTTCATTCACATTTTAAATGTCAGTCTTCAATGATAATAAAACAGTCATGGAAATCCGGGTTGGGAGTTGCTGCCCCAAGCGAAGGAGTTCAAGTATCTCAGGGTCTTGTTCACAAGTGCCGGTAAAATGGAGCTTGAGATTGTCAGGCGGATTGGTGCAGCGTCAGCAGTAATGCGGACCGTCATGGTGAAGAAGGAGCTTAGCCGAAAGACGAAGCTCACGATTTACCAGTCGGTCTACGTTCCAACCCTCACCTATGGTCACAAGCTTTGGGTAGCGACCAAAAGAATAAGGTCAAGAATACAAGCGGCTGAAATTAGTTTCCTCCGTAGGGCTCAGCCTTAGAGATAGGGTAAGGAGCTCGGTCATCCAGAGGGAGCTCGGAGTATAGCTGCTGCTCCTTTGCGTCGAAAGGAGCCAGATGAGGTGGTTTGGGCATCTGATTAGGATGCCTGCTGGGCACCTTCCTTTGGAGGTTTTCCGGGCATGCCCTACTGGTAGGAGACCCCGGGGTAGACCCAGAACACGCTGGAGAGATTATATATCTTGTCTGGCCTGGGAATGCCTCGGGATCCCCCAGGAGGAGCTGGAAGACGCTGCTGGGGAGAAGGACATCTGGACTACCCTGCTTAGCCTGCTGCCACTGCGATCCGGCCACGAATAAGCGGCGGAGAATGGATGGATGGAAATCCACTACCTGTGTGATTTTGCAATAAACAATATTTATGGGATGTACACGTTTCACTTTTATAACCAAATGTTTTTACTCTACCTTAAAGGGTCAAGCAGGAAGAGAGACAGAAAGGGGTCAATAAGCAGACTGCATAAGTGACAAGCAAACAAATGTCTTTTTTTGTAGTGAGGTTTTTTTTTCATTATAAGGAAAGCTAAACAATATTTTCTGTGTTCAGAAAATCAATACAATACTTAGTTGCCTTTTTACTGTTTGAAACATTTTGGAGTAAAAGTTGTTTTATACTTACACTTTTCTTTAATCTGCAACTCACCTACCATTCAGTTTGTAAAAGGGTCTGTTGGTGAACAAATAACTTATGACTTATTTAAGATAACTTACATTTGGACAATTATTATTTGTATTACAAGTTTTCTGAAATTGTATGTTTGAATTGTGCATTATCTAATGAAATACACACTAATTAGCATACATTTTCAGAAAAAAATCTGAACATTGGGTAAAGCCAGGTTGAAAAAATATCGTTTCATTTTGTTGACGTATTATAGTCAAAGACCTTTACAAAAAGATATTTGGATATGTATTTTTATCACTCAATAAATCTGAAAATACTGAGATGTACAGCCATAAAAAAACATTTGACATGTTTTAGGGATAAAGTGTTATCAGGCTATAACTCATATAGAAGAAACCCTTCCGTAACAGTCTTCAGAAAATAGATAGTAATACAACTGGAAACTTTGGTGTATGCAAGTGCTACTGAAGTGAAGATTTCGTTCTCACAGTAAGAAAAAAAACAAAAATTTTGAGAAAACCACTTTCAGATATCGATACCAGCCAATACGATAACGTGTTTAGATTCAAACCCCCCTTTGTACTTTCATGATTGGTTACTGAAACAAAAGAAATTATCATATTTAGATTAGATAACATTGCGCTCCAGGAAATTAGCTTTACAGAGATATGCTACACTGTATTGGTTTGTTAAACTATGCGGACCTAAATCATCGCTCAAACACACTAACACTTGATAAAATTACGATGTATTTGCGGAGGCAAGTCCACAAAATCTTATATACTTACCCCCCCCCCCACTTAAAATGTCCTGTACACCCAACTGCCTGAAATCAGTCAAAAGCTGCATCTTCAATCCAAGCAAGGTTAATCTATCCAGACCTAATTGTGATTAACTGTATCAAAAGCCTTTGACAAATCAATAAACCAAGCTGCACAATGTTTCTTATCATCAACTACAGTAACTACATCGCTTAATACAATAGTAGCTGCTGTAACAGTACTATGACAAGCTCTGAACCCAGACTGGAGAGGGCTTACAAGATTGTTGGTGGACAAGAAAGTGTTTGAAAATTTACAAGATATTCAACACCTGTTCTAGACATGGGAGTTTGGAGGTCTATAATCAATGAAGTCACTTGCACCAGGTTTTATGATGGTTAAACACATCACAAATCACCTTTTTAATAGTTACAGTACTGGAGCTTAGCATTATCTGCTGAGAAAGACAGGATGAAACACTACCTTTTAGTAATTTAACCATTTTCCAGAATTTGCTGAATTGTGTTCCCATCTCATTATAAACACAGGAGTCTCTCTGTATGTATGTCTGTGACTCAATTTTAGCAATGACCGGGCACTGGCAGGAGTCTCTGTGTATGTCTATAACTCAATGTTAGCGAAGGCCGGGCACTGTATGAAGTTGAAATAGGGCAGGTGTATTGCTCGGGACCCAAGAATGTGCATAGTCAACTGTGAAGTTGTTTGAATGCGCAATTCTCGCTCAATATATATACATATCACCACAATTGGGCTCATTCACTTTGGAGCCGCCATGTTGAGCTGCACTAAGTGTTGACCACTAGATGGGTGTCAACCCCACCCCGTATATAACCTAGGTGTGGCCACTACTAGTCCTCTTCCTTTTCGCGATTCGAACAAATTAAATCCTGTACTGAGACTAGTATACGTGCATTTATTGTCGTCTTTTACAATGTCACCGGTATGTACACACTGTATAACTGGATATCTAAAATGGTAATTTACTGCTAAAGAACAATACATATGTTGTATCCAGTTATTTTGGGTCCAGATGCTGTATTTTCCGGTGCCATAGGTCGTCGAGACTTAGTGTCCACGTGCGTATACGGATCTGGTGTTTTGCTTCATGGTGGTCGTTCCACCAATTGAACTGGTACTGCACTAGTTCAGATAAATTGTTCAAGTAAGATGTAGATTTAGCCCTTTTCACCAAGTATGCACATGTATTACTAAGATGCCCAAACATTTGCCAGTCCACATCACAAGCAGTAGATCTAGCCAAACCCCAAGCTTTGGTTCCCAGCAATATCCATTCAATATTCACTCACCTATTTCATATGTGCCAAGAGTGCCAAGGATTGCCTCTATTTTTATATTAATGCCTGTTTGTTTGCAAAAAAACCTTAAAATTGTTAGAAAGTATGCAAGGGCTAATTCCGCATCTCGAAATAGAACGATAGACGAGAGATCACTTATACAAGTTGTGTAAAAATGCCTGCTGAACAAATTTCTTTAAATACCTCTTATAGACATACTGAGACCCAAACCTCTTCAATTTAGTGTCTCTAATACAGCCAACTGGACAGTGATAACTAAAATCAATTTGGAACACAGGAATGTGAGTATTTGTGTGGCCTTTTTGTGAGGATCAGATCTAACTGCAAAGACTTACTAAAATCCCTTCTATTTAGCAGAGTGGGTTCTATGATCAATTGCGTAAGATTTAAGTCATTACACAAATATTTGAAGTCATCAGCAGCATTAGATATCCAGTCCAAGTCAAAATGTACCTATAATAACAGCTTTGGAATACACCAAAGATGTAAGTAACTTTGACAAACTCTTTAAAGCAACAGAATTAGCAGAGGGTGGACGATACACACAGAGGTAAATTGCAACCTATATTAACATTGATCACTAAAACTTCAAACTGCCCTCGGACTGATGTGGAAACTTTACAGATATGTTTGGATTGTTTCGAGCATAAATTGCAACTCCACCAACTCTTGATTCTGAACATCTAAATCTGTTAAGTTAGCCAAGATTCTGATCTAGCGATGATGTGGGGGTCAAAGTTACGTGTCCAAATTCTTAAAATGTCCATATTTGTAAAGAGACACCTAGCACTAAAGCAGCTGTAGGTAACTTGATGAGACGATTTTTTCATTCTTCCATAGACATTACAATGTGCTATCAGAAGAAATGTATTGATAATCCGTAAAAAAAAAAAAAAAGTGCTAGCAATATGCAGTGAACGTGAGTATCTTACACGTCTCCTTTACGACGGTTGGGGAAAATACTTACACCAAGCAAACGGTAGGGGTCGCCAAAATTACCTGCTATGGGAAAGTGCCTCTGGCAGCTCTAAATGCCACTTGCATAAGGTGGTGGCTGAGCTATTTCCTTATATGGCCCTGTCACTTCCTGCTCTCTGCTTTCCACTCTTTAAGTCTAAGAAATGCTGATTCCAGGTTGCAGACCATCCTCTTAATTCCTATAATAAATGTCTTCATTGTACTTCATTGTTTTATTAACCTTTTATGTATCTGTTAAGTTTTTTTCTTCTGACCAGCAGTTCAATGTTAAACCAGGTAGAAGACCAAAGGTGTCTCCCATCTACCCGCTTTTGTGTTCCTCAATTATATGTTCTCCGTTCAATGGTCCATCAGCGTTCAGAGCACAATGGAAACAGAAAAACCAGGCTTGAAGTCTAAAAAAAACAAATCTTAATCTGCACGCCCATGTGTGGTTGGATCTCTCCATATGAGGGAAAAAGCGACCCCCCTCCTTCGAACCCAAAGTTTGAAAGGAGAAAGCTCTATCTGGATGTGTGTCTGCCTGCTCTGGCCAGGCGTCAGGATTTGGTTGGCTGCCACTGTTAATAGTCCTCGTCTGCTCTGCCATAAACACAGGATCTTCTCCAAACATTGCCTTTTTAAGGTAGGGGCCAAGGAAGGAAGTGTGTGTGTATGTGTACGAGACCTAGACATGCTAATGCGATTTAATCTACTATTCCATCCCCCTGTAAGTGAGCAGAATATATGACTAGTAATCTTGTTCAAGGTTTGTACATATTCTAATGCCTGGAAATAAATATACAACTTTTTAATTTTGTCCTTGCATAGAGTGTTGTTAAATATATTTTTCTTTCAAACTAATTTGCGATTTAACCAACAGCGATTGGACTTGAATTTATTGTAATGAATCAAATGTTTTATTTTTATTATTTAATGAGACTCCTTGCTATTTTAACGGTCTGGGCATTTACTAAAAATAAACATTTGTTTAATTTACAAAAATGTGCCTATATTTGGCTTGTTTTTTGTATCAACATATATTGAATCTAAATATTCGAATGTATAGGCTTGATGTAAAATATGTAAACCCATTATAAATTTGAACTTTAACAAAAAATGTTTAGAGCTTTTGATCCTGCCCCATGAGCAGCAATAATTTGCCTACTTCCCAGGCATCTATATCATTTTGATACCTGTATAACTGTAATTGCTTTTTAGAAGTATAAAAATCTACCTCTTGCTTATGTGTGGCCAAATTTGGACATCCTAACGGATGTTCCGGCCTGGGATGCGGTTCAGGGGTGAGGGGACGGTCAGAACAAGGGCCAGGTCACCAAAGAGATAGTATGTGCCTTTTGGAGACACTGAAGGCTAGAAGTTTGGTTAAGTCATGACATTAAGTCATGTCTTAGTTTCCTGCGTATGTGTCTTTAGATATGCTTATTACGAACATGTGATCCATCTTGTCCAATGGAATGATTGTTTGTCTTGTAGACCTATATACTCGTTAGAACCGTGTCAACTAATAGTAGTCATCAAAAAAATTGTACATGATCTCTTCATGGTTTCTCCCTCTCATTAATTGGTCATTTTCTGTCATAGATTGAAATGATCCATTACACCTGCCAAGCAACTGAATTGTGCCACATGGTTAATTTCCTTATACACATTCTACGATCACTTCAGGACCACCTCTGCACCTTTTGGTAACTCCCCAGATACATCTTCTTCCTGTGGCAGGTTGGTACCTAGAACTCTCTCCTGTTGTAAAGTCAAGAACTGGACCAATTGACCCCAAACTTCCCATCACCCCCTTAACCAGCTGCACATTTGTTAAGTTCATTCATTCTCTGTCTTTTGTGATAGCTATGCTTTGTTAACTAAAACTAATACTAAAATGGTGTATCTGCTTAATGACCTTGGACGGTGATTGCACATAGTTGATTACATAAGAGCGTGTATACACTTTGAGCCTTTAATACACCATTACTGACGCTCGCAAGGTCAACTCTCCCCTGTACTGTAAGCAGTTGACTGTCCAGCATCCAGGCTGCAGTTTCTATCCTTCACCTCTAGATGGCGATGTGACGATGCTGATCACGAATGCTAGGTTTGGCTGGAGATTGTTGTGGTAGTGTCTAGCTGCAGCATCGGAGGCAGCAGTTTCAGGACTGTAGTCATAGGACCGCATTTCTAAGACCCTAGCTTATCGTGACGCAGCCGGTCTACAAAATCGGATGAACAAAGACCCTTATCTCTTGGACACAAATAATTAAGAGTGTGAGTTGTGAATGTGAATCAAATTTTATTTGTTTAGCGATTATTCTGGTGTCTTGAATTTTACAGCAAAGTTAACTTTAGCTAGCCGAAGTGTCTCTCCACTTTGAGGATGAGCAACTGCAACAGTGGTAGGACACTAATTAACAACAGTGCAAATGCAGGGCTAGACAGAGTGACAAAGTCATAAAAACCAAATGAAAAGTAAATGCAGGGCTAGACAGAGTGACAAAGGCAGGGCAGAGGATATGATTAGGCTACGTCACAAACTCAAAGGTAGATTTAATTTGCTAACTTTAAGTTTGATAGATTTTACAGTTTAAAGGGCCAATAATGTAGTGGCCCAGTAGTTCGACCTTACTTATACTGGCCTGAGGTCCGTGATTGGTCAATTAGATTGACTTTGATTGGCTGCAATTCTAAACAGCTTGTAAAATTGGGTAGATGTGTTGTCAGAGGTGAACTATAGAAAAATGCACAAGGCAGATATTTCACGTTTTCATGCTGTTGATACAATCCCTATTCGAGAATAAACAATGCTAGACAAAGAAATGTCCAAATCTGACATTATGGTCCCTTTATATAAACATTGGCAATGTATACTTATTGTTTTACTATTTTAATTAAGTTTAAATAATTTTAATAATTAAACTAGGCAGCAGTCTGAATGTTATGATCATTTCCAATTTTGCAATGAATCAAAAAATGTCCCTCTCTGATTTGTTTGCAGTGACCAGATACTCTACTTGATTCAGATTTTGGGGAATCATTATTTACACTTTTAAATATGATCATAAAATAATAATACTACAATTATATGTCAATACGGTTTAGGGTATACCATTCACAGATTGGGTTTAGGGTATACCAATCACAGGGTTGGATTGCCAACCAAAATAGTCCTACCACTGCAGTCAATGCTGTTACGTAAAACCACAAATTTATGAAACACCTGTATTTGTGCAGCCTCTAGAGGAACCCTGCCATAACCACCACCATCCCAGCTCCAACAATAACCACCATCACAGCTGTTTGATTGTCACTGTTTAATCAATTGTTGAATTGTTCTTAAATAGAAAAATAAAAAAAATTCCTTCGTTTAAATGTTGTATTTCTCTCGTAATCATAGGTTTTATTTTATCCATGTTTAATTCTTTACTCTTATTTTGCCTTAGTCCCCGAGCCCCAAATTCAGTCCCTGTGCCCCAATCTCAGTCCCTGAGCCTGTTCCAGACCCCAGTCCCTGAGCCTGTTTCAGACCCCAGTCCCTCAACCTGTTCCAGACCCTAGTCCCTGAGCCTGTTCCAGACCCCAGTCCCTCAACCTGTTCCAGACCCCAGTCTCTGAGCCTGTTCCAGACCCCAGTCCCTGAGCTTGTTCCAGACCCCATTCCTGGTGGGTGGTCCGCTAGAAGGGGGTGTTCAACGCATCGGCTTTCTCTGCCTAAAGGGGGCTGAGTTTGCCTTTTTAAATTGGAAGTTTGCCACTTTTTTTTCTCTCGTTGTTGGTTCGTTGTATTGGCTGTTGCTTTGTAACCTGTGTTTCTCGACGTGCTGTATTAAAGCCTTTTTGTTCTGGAAAACCTGTTTCATATAAATGTTTTCTTCTTGAAAACAGTAGGGGTGTTCCCCCGGTGTCCTGGCTAAATTGTCCAAGCTGGCCCCATCAACCCTGGCCACCTCATCATCTCTTCAGCTCTTAACTGGCTACTCAATCCCCTCTGCTGCCCCTTGAGGCTCTCAGGAGGCCATACACTGATGTATAGTGAGCAAGTCTGGTGCTAAATGGCTGCCATGGCATCACCCAGGTGGGGGCTACACATTGGCAATCAAATTGTGATCCCCCCATACAGTGTAAAGTGCTTTGGGTGAAAAGTTATTGTTATCGTTATCCCTGACATCAACAAGCTGATTGTTGTGACTGCAGTGAACTTGATGAAGAGATTTTGTAAAACTCAACATCATCGCCTGAGAGCCTAATAAAGGCAGTTGTAGTATGTCTTAATTACAGCTGGCCGATTTTTCAATTTCGATTATAATTTCAATCTTTTCAAAGATTATGATTATAAATTGTAAGAGGAAATTTGATTTACAACGTGTAGCAGCAAGTCACACAACAAATGATGAAAGTAAATCTAAATAGCTCAGACCTATAAAATAGCTGCAAATTATTTGGTCATTGCATCCCACATAGTTTTCTATGGAATGATGCTCTGGATACACGACAGCTCTCACACCCTGCTAGGACGGATGGCTGAATAGGTACTGAATTCGGATTGGCTTGTGTTTTTAGGTCTCTTTGAGGCCGGGCGGATATCCAACGCAGCATAACACACATCATCTTCATCCTGAAAGAGACGGAGAGAAAAACATGAATTCAAAGATTTAGTTTAATGTGTGTCTATTGCTAAACACTTTCACACAATTTCACCAATACGTTATCAACGACGTCGTTAGCATTATTTCATTAATTATTAATTTTTTTTATTTTTTTTAAAAACAACAGGTTTCACCAAACACAAGTCTAGTACTACAAATCAAAATGGACCCATGCAAATGTAAAGATGACCTGTCGTTTGTTCTCATGGGTCTCATTTGTGTTCCGTCTAACCTGGGATTGGGTTGAACCTGAGGAATGTACATAAAAGTTGTCAATAAATAAAAAGGTTCACGAAACTTTGCAAGCAAAAGCATTCTAATTAACAACGACTGAAGCTATCATTTGAGAGAAGAGGATGAGGTTTACCTGTTTTCTTACAGAAGCGATAGACCAAGATGGAGGAGATGAGAGAAGAGAGGAGAATACAACCAGGACACACAGTGAACAGCAGCATGCAGCACAGTCTACAATGGGGGTCAGTTTGCTCAGGTTTAACACCATGTCCGGGAGAAACTGACATGAAACGTAAATTAAAAAAGAAGATCCATGTTTTGATTAAGCCATCTGTTAATGTAAGTTTAATTACGTCCAGTGAGTAGTTTAGGATAAAACAATAAAATAACAAAGTATGTCAATCTATTTTGTGGTTACCGTGGTCTGAAACATTGGACTTAAATACTTTCTTTACTAAAACAGACCTCAGATATATTTAGAATGATAAGAATATGAAACAGGACTGTCCATTGAAATAGAAAACACACTTACCAAATGAAAGTCTTCTGACAATATTTCCATATTTTATTAATTTTTTCTGGTTAATCTTATCCTCCACCTCCACCTTTGTCTCCTCAGTCCCACAGTTGTAGAGTCCCAGGTCAGATTCAGTAACATTCTCTATCAGGAGATCCCAGGTGTTGTTAGGCTGGTTCCAGTCCAGTTTAAAACGAGGAAACGGGCTTAAAATATATTCAAAAGTATTGCTATTGAGCGTGCTATCCATATCCTTAGGACCTTTAATTGACATGACTAGAGAAGGCTGGTTCTCATGAGAGCAGTTTCTAAACCACACTATGTAGACTCCAGTAGATATTGGACAGTCACAGTAGAGAGTGATGTTGTCTTCTGGTCTGACTCTCAGCTCCTCCACTGGTCCAGAGATCCCATTCAAACTAGAGGACGCAACCCCTGCAGCAGAGAGACAGTTTGAGAGTTATTTAAAGACGTTTAAACTAGAACAACACTTACGATAACAATATATGTTTTATTCAATTATTTTACATTCCTGACGACATGATTTATTAAATACCAAGGCAAGCAGAAAACAATAAGCTCAATTACAAATGACACAAACAAAGAGAACCTTTAATATAGAGTTATTCACCTAGGAGAGCAGTCAGAGCAACACACAGCCTGACCATGTTGAAGTGTGAAGATGTCTGTCACACTAGCAGGGTCTTTGATGCGTTGTCTCTTGGCGTATGGCTTTACCATTAAAGGGCATACATGCAGCGATTGGTTAGTCGAGTGGAAACGTTTCAGCTTCCGGGCCTTTATCTTCAGTGTGATCAGGGGGGCTGTTAATTATTGAGGTCAACAACACAGCACAGTCAATGGAACATTTCTGAGCAGATAATAAAATCTATGAGTGTCCAAAAGTCATGATCTACAAAAAAATGAGCACATCCTAAACATATTCAGATATATACAGATATTCTCAAGGGTTAAGAAGGCAGAATCAAAAAGGTGCAGAGCTCGTCCATAGAAACACTTTTGGTTTTGTTTGTTCCTGAATGTATAAGTTAACGTGTTCAGAGTTAACGTGCCTTGTGGCACACAGAAACAAGATTGCTGCTGTTGTGACCAGGTCCATCTTGTAAAGAGATTTTAAATCTCAAAGAGACTAACCTGGTTTTCTAAAGGTAAAATCTAAAATAAAATTAGGTTAAAGGTCAGCCATTTTAACCAAAAACTTCCCCCCATAAATTTATCTGAAGAAGATTAGTTTTTGTTGTGGATCTCTTTAGAGGTATGTGCTCTGTTGTAACCTACTGTCCCTTAAAAGAGTTAGTAATTTTTAAACTGTGTGGATGTTTGCTGTCTTTGTGGTCAGGTATGTTTGTGTGAGACTAAAGGGATGTGCATGTGTGTGTGTGTATGCGTGGATATTTGTTTGTGTGTGTGTGTGTGTGTGCGTGTGTGTGTTTGTGTGTGGTTGTGTGTTTGTGTGTGTGTGTGAGTGTGTGTGTGAGTGTGTGTTTTTTGTGTGGTTGTGTGTGTGTT
>JAVQIZ010220143.1:0-21831 GCA_036023535.2 Galaxias brevipinnis | reverse complement strand
AGCTTGGTGCCCACACAGACCTTACCTCGGTGCAAGTGGTTCTGAAGGGCTTTGCAAGGGATCAAACATGCGATACAAGCATACATCGCTTTCCATTGAATTATTCATGTCTGTACATGTCGTCGTCGTCCCCCCCCCCCCCCCAACACACACACACACACACACATACACACGCACTTCAACCCTAAATATAACCTCCCTATCGCAACATTCCCTCACCTTCCCTGGGGGGCCGCTATCTCCAAGCTCCCCCTTAAACCCGGCGGGGCCTTGGGGTCCAGCAATGCCCTGAGGAAGGAGGAAAGAATGCGATTAGGACAGTGGGAGCATCAAATCGTGTTTAACATACTGCTGTCTAAAACAACCAGGAGATACATAATTCACACACACACACGCACGCACGCACGCACACACACACACACACAGACACACACCTGTTTCCCTGGTAGGCCAGCCGCTCCCTCCTTCCCCGGCACGCCATCCCTGCCTGGGACCCCTGGCTTTCCTCCTTCTCCCTGCGGAGAGAAGCAGATGGCGCATCGCATCATACAGGACTATTGTACACCCAGGCCAGCCAGTGCATGCATGGGTAGATGTATTCCTCTGCGCTGTACTCACCACTTGTCCTGATAGTCCCGGTGGTCCCTGGGGACCCTAGTGAGGGAGAAAACAGTGTTGAGTCAAAACCTTAAATTTTACTCAACACATTTTACTGAGTGGCGGACGAAGGGTTGAGGGGCAACATATTTACAATACAAGGAAAAACTGCACACCACAGGCATCCTATGAATTTGCAGGAGAAATCTTTGGCGTACATCCAAATCAACAGTTTGTCGTGCTGCTGCAGGGAAGTGATTAATGGCGTGACTCACCACAGCTCCTGGGGGACCTGGAGGTCCAGGCAGCCCCGTGCTTCCCTGAGCACCGGGAGGGCCCTGCGGAGGGAAACAATCACCGTCAAACTCGCGCGCCGCAGCTGTTTGCACGGCAACAGCATGCCGTGCGGCAGCGAGGCGCTGACTGCTGGACTGCTTACTCATCATTAGAATAATGTGGAATAATCATTTGCTTCACAGTAATTATTTTTTGACGGAGTTGTGGGGAAAAGGCAACGGGAGTCCTCTAATGAATTCCCTGGCGGAGGACGTCCCCTCAGTCTCACCTGAACACCGACACCTGGCCCTCCTTGGTTGCCCTGTAAAAGGCATAGCACACCTGTCAGCTCTCTCGAGGTTCAGCAGCAGCGTCACTCTGCTACGCTACGGCTACATTAATGGGCTCAGTGGCCCTTGCACCTCAATATGTAACATTATAATTATAATTATAATACAAGAAGGTTCACCTTTAATCCCGCTGGACCCGGGGGCCCGTTGGTTCCGATCGGACCCTGCAGTTAGGACAGACATGTTTTGTGTGACAATACAGCGTAGGTTGGGGTGGTCCATGCTAGTATATTAGCATGGGGCCGTGAGAGAGCAGTGAATGTGACGGAGTTCTTTTATTATGTGTGGCTGTGCTGTACTTACCGTTGGCCCTCTGGCGCCTGGCTCTCCAGGGTTACCCTGCAATCAACACATAGGAACAAGCTACACTCACATCCACAGTGACAATGCGCTCTCAAGCAAAACACACACTCAAGCAAAGGGCAAAATAATAACCTATTTCATGCACAAATAAATTACATGTTATTTATCAAAACGGCGGAATATCACTAAGCCTGTAAGCACAAAGTTACATTTTATGCTATTATGTTGCGATCATCTTATTGACTAAAATGAATGGCAACTTAAACCCACACAATGGCAACTTTAACACACACAAACATACAAAAGACAGCCACACCACTAACAATAGACGTCAGAAATACATGAAAAGCATAGAGGGGGTAAGCGGCACGCATCTAAAAGCGGACGTAGCTGCATGCACATCAAGCGCTCTCAAGTTTGCCGAATCCGACTAGAGTTTCCATATGGCCTCACTCCTGTTAGTATTCTCCTCAGTGCTGCGTCCACTGTATTTGGGGCAAGGCTGCAGTGTGGCATACCAACTCGAGTCCTTCCAACAAATCGGATATTAAAGCAAAAAAAAAGATGGTACGCAGGCACTTTGGGAACAGGTGGTGCGGATGAATATTTCATGAGGCCCAGATCAAGGGGCCACCTCTGTCTCTGTCTCTCATGTCAGACCCCCGGCTCACCCGGGGACGTGACTGAGTCTGACACTGTGGGATTCAGGAGGAGGATCTATGGCCTCCCTAGCGGCGGAACCCATTCTGGTGGCAAGGCCGCTCGCTTTCCTCTGCTACAGTTATATAGGAGCCATGTCTGTGCAGCCACCTGCTCCGTGTGTGTGTGTGTGTGTGTGTGTGTGTGTGTGTGTGTGTGTGTGTACGTGCGTGCAAAACCCAGTCTGCTCCCACTCTGTCCTATCATACCTCTAGGTAACAAGCATGCCAGCCAGACAGCAGCACAACAAAGAACCTACCGGTCTGCCCAGCACTCCAGGAAACCCTGGCAGGCCCTAGAGAGGGAGAGGAAGACAGAGAGAGATAGAGGGGGCAAGGAGGAAGACAAGGGGACAGAGGGAACGTGTGGGAGAGTGACAGGGTCGGAAAGAGGGGTGACAAACAAAAAGAGAAAAGGGAACGGGGAAAGAGTGAGTGCATACGGAGGAGAAAGGACAGTGAGGGGTTAGAGGCAGAGCTGCAACAGGTTACTGTCTACGGGTCTTTGGGTAGCATCAGCCCAGGAGGAGGGGGTAGGGGGTGCGCAAGACAGAGCTCAGACGGCCTAGGAGTGCCGGAAGCCAATCCCTGGGTTTTTCCTTCCAGCTCAAGCCAAAGAGTAGGCTGTACGGCTGGGCTACAGTTACTCACTGCTTGGCCTTGTAGACCTGCTGATCCTGGCAGACCCTGCTCCGATATTAGAGGGGAGGAAATGGAAGGCGTGAGTGAACGGTCCCCTCTCCCAACCCCCCCCCCCCCCCTTTTTTTTTTTCTCACTCTCACTCTATCCATCGCTTCGCATCTTCTCCGGCAGCTGTTAGTCACTCACATTCCCTCACTCACCAGAATGACATTCTGGGCTGGTGCGGATCATTATAAATATTAATCTGTCCCCAGTCTGTCTGAGTAAATCTGCTTAACTTCACACAGAAAAGCTACAAAAGGCAACCAAGAAAATAGTAGCGTCTCCCTTTGATGTCTTGAGCCCTGCTGAATACTTTGAAACAGACGAGTAGGTGCAGTGCATACAAAATGGCATTGAATATGACTATTGAGACACACATGCAACACAATAGGGAATTGTAACAAAATACAGTAATATTACTTTTGGTTATAACATTATTGTTTATTGCTGAAAAGACTCCCTATAATTGACTAGAAATGTAAAAAAAACACAGTATCATATGATGACATGAAAAACGTTTATCAAAAGAGGACTGTGATATCTTAGCAGCTAGGGAGTACTATCTAATCAAATCAATAATGCTTTAAATCCAATTACTGTTGCATTATGGGAGCCTAATAATCAGTCATGCGAGACCGCTCCACTTACCGGCTTCCCATCCTGACCAGGCTTTCCAGATTCTCCTGCTGTTCCCTAAAACAACACACCAGAACACATCCTCTCTGTATTTCTGCAAAATGGCTACTACTGTATTAGTACGATACATGTTTCTGTTCAATAGAATGAAGTTCATGTCAGAGAATGTGTAGGAGCTAGATCCTGTTTTTGTGACGCCCACTCACCTGGAATCCATCCCGTCCCTTTTCTCCCTCCTCTCCCCTGTCCCCCTTTTCACCTCGCTGCCCGGCAAAACCCTGCAACAGAAACACTTCATGAGTCTGTATTCACTGAGGATGATGTAGTGATGCAAACAGTACGTGGAACACAGCTACGGTTCTGACCCGGTCTCCTTTGGGTCCTGGTGGTCCTTGAACGCCTGCATCTCCTTTCTGTCCTGCAAGTCCAGGAAGACCTCTTGGACCTGTGACCCCAGAGGCGGTCAAATCCGCAGAGGTCCCCTATAACCAAACACACGCACACGCACACGCACACGCACACACACACACACACACACACGCACACACACACACACACACACACACACAAAGCAAACACACACCTCTTTTAGTACTGTTGTGAATTCTCCCAGCTTATAGTCAATAGTATATTTGATTGTTTTTAGTTTTTAGGTTGTCCCCTCTATAGAATATCCCTGCTGTGCTTGAAGTGAGCAACACAATAAGTCTAAGTCCACATGACGATGGAGCTCACCTTAGGACCAGCAGGACCCATGGCTCCCGGTAACCCTGACTGGCCCTGAAAAACAGCAGTAACTTTACCAGAATGAGAAGGCTGTGCACGCTGTACAGTCGTATGGTTATCATTGTTGTAACACCTTAAGTTGGTCATAAAGTGAATGAAGTATATAAATATGTGAAGATTAATGTAGTCGCTGGTGTCATTACTCACAGTCTCTCCTTTGTCTCCTCTCAGTCCTCTCTCCCCCTGAAACACATGCATGACTTCAACTGCAAACATGTAAAAAAACACTGGACCCATTATTTTATCTTCCAATCATCTCACTGTTCCCCTTTCTTTCTTTCTTTCTTACTTTCTTCCTGTTTTCCCTATCTTTCATCTTCTCTATCTCTTCTCTATGTTGTTACCTTTGCTCCTGGCCCGCCAGCCTCTCCAGTCTCTCCTGCTATCCCAGCGGCTCCTAGTTTCCCAGGCTTGCCTGGCTGTCCATCCAGTCCTGGGGGCCCCTCCGGGCCTCGCTCACCAATGGCTCTCCCGGTGGGTCCTGGGGGTCCTGAAACCCCCCGCTCCCCAGTCTCTCCCTTCAGTCCTCTCTCCCCAGGCGGTCCGCGAGCACCCTAATCAATGGAGGGGCATAGCATTGGTGACCGACAAAAACTCCCAACAGCCATATACTGGGTAGACGTACACTGCAGAATGTGTGAAACCATACTGAAGTCACCAGCTTGTCTACTCAACACGTCCCACTCACGTCTGCTCCACTGGGTCCAGGCAGGCCGCCCTGGCCCTTCTCCCCCCGCTCGCCCTTCTCCGGCACCTGGGGCTCTGTCGGCACAAACTGGTCCTTTTTCTCCACCACCACCTTCAGGTCGGACACCTACGGGACAGCCAGGGGACAGAGGTGGGTTACCAGGACCCCACCACACCCAGCTGCCTCTACAGATCGCTCTGGGAGCCAAGTGGAAGATGAGCGCTTCCACGTACCTTAATGCCCAGGCCTAGCAGGGCCCTCTGCACGTCCTGCGAGGAGGGAGACAGAAGACAGCCGTCAGGAGGGGGCAGCTGACTCTAGCTCTACTGACTACGGGGCACGGAGGTTCTTACCATTGTGGTTCCCGGTTTGCCTGGCCTGCCGTCCTCTCCAGGGTCTCCCTGCCAATACACGGCTCAGGTCAGTACTTCATTTCAATTCCTATCCTCCTATCCTTATGGAATGTATATTCCAATAACATGCCTCACCCTTTCTCCTTGAGCGCCGGGGGGGCCTCGCTCCCCCTACAGCGAAAACATTCATGAAATGGTTATAGAACTCACAGAGCCATTTATTGCCCAGCACCACTGAGATAAATTGAACTTTGGGCTGGATGAGATGAGGCGCTGCCTTACCCTGGTTCCTGCTTCTCCCCGGAGCCCCTGCGTGCCCTGAGAGACGGAGAGACGGAGCGAATTCAGCACAAGCCGACAGATAGTCCTATATGGCTAGACGGCAGAGGAGATGATGGGGTACTCATTGAAAGGAGACGCAGCGTACTCACCGGTGCCCCTGCAGGCCCCTGTGGTCCTGGAATAGCTGGAGCTGGCGCTCCTTTAGAATACACCACCTGACAGAGAAGGGTGGCACTGGGTTACCGTGACGCTAAAGGCTTAAGAGAGAAATGTCAAGCAAAATGTCATGCGCGCCGATGCAGACAGAGGCCTGGCACAGTGGGAACCTTACCTGTCCTGGAGGTCCGATGACTCCAGGGAGCCCCTGGGCCCCAGGAAGTCCGGATGGCCCCGCTGGCCCAGGCATGCCCCTGTCCCCCTTCAGCCCATCCTCGCCCTGGAATGGGGTGGACAACCAGAGAGCTAAAGCAGACCCTCAGACCTACAGACGGACACTCTGCTCTGCTAGTAGACTAGAGCTAAACAGTAGAAAAAGAGCCTGATCCCTGACTCCCCCATTCTTCTGATGTCCAGGAGATAATTAGCAGGAATTTGCACATGAAACCGGCCCTCTGACATTCGGCAGCCCTCGGATGCTCCTCTGAAGAGGCTCCATCTCAGAGGCTGAGCGTGATTACCAGACACTCGAGCATCTTTCTGTAACCACCGCTATGAGAGCCATCGATTGGCCACTGAGCGAGGGTGTGACGGTAATATCAATGCCAGCGTAAGCTACAGTTAAAAAACACACGCTCAGAAAGGGGAACCGATGATGAGAGGAGGAGAAAAAGGGGAAGAGCTAATGAGCCTGACTAAGGAGGGATGGATCGATAAACCGGGCGGAGAAAGGAAAGAGAGAATGCGGGAGAGAGAGATGGGGAGGGGGGGGTGTTGAGAGAAATGGAACACACAACACAGTCAGACTAGAAGGGTAGAGTCGGGGAGGAGGAGAAGGAGAAGACAAAGAGGAAGTGTTTCTAGTAGAGTCAAAGTCCCACTCACGTCTCTTCCGGCCACTCCAGATTCTCCTCTGTCGCCCTGTGGGTTACATAAAAAAAAAACACCAGCGTTAGCTCACCAGAGATAAACAAGAGCGACACATTAACAGGACTACATTAACAGGACTACATTAACAGGACTACATAACCCAAATACAACAAAGAGAACGAGGCAAACCAATGCACTGTGCACCAATAAGACCAGACTGACCTTTCGGCCGTCCTCCCCCGGCACGCCGTCCTCGCCCTGCAAAACACAAACACAAAGCCATTTACAACGCGGACACAACCAGCTCCACATTAGGCCCTTTACACAGCCACCCGGTGAACAATGCCCAGCCGGCTGTGGCTGCACTCTGATAATCCAGGCCTGTTGTGGTGGGTGATTATCCCATTAGCAACTTACTTAAGGCTCTACCAGCCAGTCATTATATAGCGGGCCCACTGAGGTGAAATAAAAGCCTCACTTTTGATCACTGCACTTCCACCCGTGGAGACGGGCAAACTCCTAATGGTAATTACACGGGGCGCACGCCAGAAATCCAATCAGCGGCCCCCGTCAAGCCTCCCACACCCACCCTGCCTGAACGGCACCCCATTCTGAGGGGCTCCATTGAAATCACTGAGACAATGCGCAGACATGATTGTCCCTAAATCACGCTAGTTATCCTTTGTTGAGGGCGCTGGAGTACGTCGGGAAAGAATTAATCAGCCAGGGACGTCAGAGTGACAACCCTTTTGCTTTTCAAATCACCAGCTTCCCAGGATTTCCAGGTTTTCCGTCCGCTCCCGATTTTCCCTGAAAACACAATGAGACCAGGGATGAGATGAGGTTCCGCTGCACGGGGCCAAGAGATGGAGCGTGCGCTTTCCTTGTCTGGGTTTATGTTTGTCAGGGTGTGTGTGTGTGTGTGTGTGTGTGTGTGTGTGTATGTGTGTGTGTGTGTGTGTGTGTGTGTGTGTTTGTGCACGTGTTCTCACAGGAAGGCCTGCATCTCCCTGGGCTCCGGTGGGACCTATAGGCCCCTGGGGTCCTCTCTGTCCTGCCAGCCCCTGGGGAAACAGAGCAACAGACAGCGTGACGGGACGGTGACAACTCAATCTCCTCGGCTCCACAGTGCCCTCTGCAGCCACGCCACAGCAAGTGCACCGAGATGAACCGGACTGTGAACAACATAACTTAACGCGGCCGCGCCACTCACGTCTCTCCCTGGGTCCCCTTGTTTTCCTGCTTCTCCCTGCAACGCCAACGAGAGAGCAAATGAAAGGCGGCAGTATGGCCGGGGGTTAACACCAAAATGCTGCTGCTGCTGCGGCAGAGTGTCGGCTCACGCGGGGCGGTGGCCGCGGTACTCACCCTCTGCCCGGCTGGGCCCTGAGGCCCCGGCTTGCCGTCCCCGCCGGGCCGTCCGTCTGTCCCGGCCGCCCCCCTATCCCCCTACACACACAGTCAGAAAGTTAACGGACGGAAACAATGGGAGGTCCCACAAAGCTGCTCTGCCCCGGCCTGGTAAAGCACTACTGTGAACGGCTTCTGTTGAGCCGGGCTCACTGCGCTTCATCCCACTGGGAATCTGCCGATAGGGACACAGGCTCCGGTGAAATGAAGGACAGTGGTCCCGGCCAAATCAACAAGACAGTACTGGACACCCCCTCAGCGTTTGGCAAATGTGCCTGATAATTAGCAAGGCAGAGTATATGGGACAGAGGGAAGAGACCACGCTGATCCAATTCCAACCTTGTCGCCTGGGGCTCCTCTTTCTCCTGTTTCCCCCTGTGAGTGAAAAGATAGAAAAAAATCAACAAGACAGTGGAATATGAAATATGGAAGAGGGAGAGATCTGGGAATCTATCAGAAGGGACACGGGGTACGGTCTGAGCGGCCACGAGAGAAGACTAACTTACTCTGCCTCCCGCTGGTCCACGCAGCCCCTCGGCCCCCTGCAGAGACACAAACAGAGCAGAGGCGTGAACGCAAGGTCACCCTCCCACACAGCCCAGCCCTCAAAGAGACGCCAGGGGTCAGCACACGCCTGATGCGCAGCGACCCCAATAGGTCGTAGACGTCAGCAGGGAAGTACAGACAACGGGGGGGCCAACTCACCCGCAATCCTTGGGGCCCGGCGGCCCCGCCCTCGCCCTTCTGACCTTTGGCCCCGTTCTCCCCGGGGTCGCCGGCGTCGCCCTGAGGAAAAGGAAGTGCTTTCAGATTAAGAGCGGTCGCGATGGCTTAACGGGCACAGCTTGACTGCCGGGAGCCAAGCTCTCCACTGGTAAAACACAGAGGATGTGGTGACAGAAGGGCCTGTGTAACACCTGTGGAGGCTCAAAGATCAGAGGCAGAGGCGTCCGTGCAGAACGCGACTTACCTTGGACGTCCGTGGGTTACCTTCGTGTAGAGTGTTATGTTCGACAGTTGAGAGTTATGAAGTAAATTGGCAGGGTCAGTTCCTACCTTTTCCCCCATGAGTCCTTGCATCGTCGTCTCGACGGTGGCCTGGAGAGAGGACAGAGAGACAGATGGAGAGTGGACGCTCAGTGACACGCCTCACCACTCTTCCCCTTGTATACGGAGCCGATTGCTAATCGGAACGTGAGCCACAGGACATGAATGGCGCTGATTGCGCAGCGGCCCCGTGCTCAATGCGCCAACTGTTCCTTTATGTAAGTCGACTCACAAACGGATCAAAAAAACGCGGCCGACAAAAAATGAGTGGACTCACCGCTTTCCCCGGAGGACCAGGCGGGCCTTTAGCTCCCTGGAAACAAAGATGGAGAATGAGGACATGAATCAGCAGGTTGGATCTACGGAATCAGATAAAGTGTGCTGTCTGTGTAGCAGACCTCGTCTCCCTTATCGCCTCGTGGTCCACCGGATCCTGGGCTGCCCTGTGGAGAACACACACACCCGTAACCACTCAGGCAGCGACCCCACAAACCATGTCACACGGTGCTACCATAGTGTTAGGTCAATGCTGAAAAGCTGTAGAATGTTACGACCCATGACCGTGGCGCTCACATTTCGTCCATGCTCTCCTGGGTCTCCCATGTCTCCCTTTTCTCCCAACTGTCCCGGCAGGCCTGGCAGTCCCTGTGGACGGTCAAAACAGCAACTTAGCGTTCACTCGACAAACAGTAAATCTGACACAAAGTATAACATTTATCTGATTTGTGATATGAAATGTTTTGGTAATGATATACTAATTAAAGCAGAAAACATCATCGATCAAAGAAGGGGAGTTCAACTTTACTATTCATTGGAAGTGGCGGGTGAAGGTGAAAGTGGGGAAAGTCCCAGAGTCTGGTGTACTCACCCTCAGTCCTCTCTCGCCCGTCTTCCCAGGAAGTCCATTCTCCCCCTGACGGCCAGAGGACGTCCATTCAGCTCATATAAATCAACAACAACAGCAGCCCCATCGTATATCTCCCTCAAACTCGCCACATAAACTATGAGCCATTCCTAAATCATAAAGAGTCCCCCCTTGTCCGATTCGGCTGATAAACATCCCTCTGTACAGTTCAATCATTGTCTAGTTTATTTTTATCCTAGCCTGCGCGTGTGACTAGGGCAAAAGGAAAAGTCGCAGTGAAACAGAAAGACATTAGTAATGGAGCAGATGTACTCTGATACGACAGGAGGAACATGGCGAGGGGTGGGGAGGGGGATGAACAACAATGACCAGGACTTACACTGAGGCCGTCATCACCCTTGGTGCCTCGATCTCCCTGTAACACACGGAGGGGAATCATTCAAAACCAACGTGGCGTCACGGAAGAACAAGATGACATTTACGAGAATTACTTTGTAGCATGCGTTTCTACTATTCTGCATGTACTTATATACAAGACAGTATAGTACAGTTCACAGATAGAAAGAGACTGTGAACACTTTGCCCTGTAATGGATCACGTAGATGCTTTACGTTTTAATGTGCCTCTGGAGTTGCATCGCGGGATGAAAGGCAGGGAGAGAGAGAGAGAGAGTGTGAAAGAGAGTGAGAGATAAAAAGAGAAAAAGAGAGAGAAAGAGAAAGATGCATTATTGCATCAGTTAAGTCAAGGTAAATTCAATGTCATTATTAATTGACAAACATGACATCTCACAGCAGCGTGCAAGCAGAGGAGTAGGGGTTCCATGTTATAATAGGAGTCAGCATTAGCAGTGAAAGTAATTGATAGTCTGGCAGTCATCCTGCGGTTTGTCAATAAAGCCAATGACTGAGGCCTCATAGGCTTGTCTGGAGCTATAGAAATGAAATAAAAGCTTAGTGTGAGTTTTAAAGTCGTGCTGTGTGTTGGGGTCTTCTCCAGGGAAGGGCTCACCGCTTTCCCAGGCAGACCGTTCTTCCCTGGGGGTCCTGGGCGGCCGTCTTCCCCTGGCACTCCTGCTTCCCCTGTGTCTCCCTAAAAAACACAAGGCAGCTGCATCACCACTGTCCGGCCCGGAGATTTAATCTCACACCACCATGGCTTTCTTCCCTGCAGCTCCTTCAATAGCACTTTGTGTTGGATATGAACATTCCTCCAGGGGGAAGTTTGAAAGGACAAAAGCATCTCACCTTGGCACCAGCTTTTCCATTTATGCCAGAGGGTCCCTAGAGAAGAAGGCATATGTTTATGGATATGCACACTGCCAGGCTGGGGGTGTATAGGGCATGACCTACACAGTCAGCAGGCATCAAAGACACTGGCCATGAATAATGGATGAGATTGACAGAAATACATCAGAGGTGTTTGCTGTGTGCCGTTTTCACAAACAACGGCGTGCGACTGTGGGAAATCTGAACTCACCCGATCCCCAGCGTCTCCTTTAGGGCCAGACTGGCCTGGGGCCCCTGACCCTGGGAAACCCTATGGGGGGCAGGGGGGGGATATGAAAGAACACTGAAAGTCAAAGAACTGTTTCAGTCCAATTTCATTTCATCCATTAGACACACACACACACACACACACACACACACACACACACACGAACACACACACATACACACACACACACACACACACACACACACACACACAAATACACCCACGTACCCACACACACGCACACACACACACACAGAGTAGTTTTCCCAGGGGTCATCGTCATTGTGTGGGTGCTAACTCACCCGGTCCCCTTTCTGCCCTGAAGGGCCGGGATCTCCTGCTCTCCCACTCGGACCAGGCAGGCCCAGGTCCCCCTGACAGACAACGGGAGGAGGTTAAGGATGGAGAAGGAAGTGGGCACACTAGGTACTGTCTTTAGGTTACATGTTGGGTGGTCACCGGGGTGTATGACGTACCTGGTCACCCTTCTTCCCCGGCAGCCCCGGGCCCTGGACGAGTAGCACAAACAAAAAAAAGCATTAGGGTGAAGACTGTGACTCTGAAGTACTGGTCACCGTCATGACCTCACCTGACCTTTGACCTATCTAAAACACTTGTACGTGTGCTGTGGCCCTGTTGAACTGGTGTGCATTCAATAAAAGAGGTTTGATGAGACGACTCACACTTATGCCAGGCTCCCCTTTGGCACCCTCGTTTCCCTGGAAACAGACAGAGGAAGTGGTTAGACTGTACACTCGTGTCTTGCCACTGGGCCGAGAAGGAACACGAGCCACTCCGGCTGAGTCACAGTGGCATTGATCGACTGGCTTGTGAAACAGTGGCTCACCCTTTCTCCCTGGGGTCCACTGGGGCCTGGCAAACCCTGAGGACGGAAACAAAACGTAAGACAATAAACACACCGACACCTGGAACTTTGATGGGGGACGACTGAGGAGGCACAGGACACATAAAAGACAAAGACAGATAAAAATGGAGAAGACGTTGAACTCCGGGCCACTCACCCTGAGCCCTGCTATTCCACCAGCACCTGGCTTCCCCGACTCGCCCTGTAAGACACACCACACCCGTTAGACGGGGAGAACAATGGCCCACGCGCTAGGAAGTCACCTGAGGACATCTGGCTCAGTCGCGGCTGATTGAATGGACTGAGCAGCGTCTGCACTCACTCTCTCTCCGGCTGGGCCGGCCAGTCCCCTCTCCCCCTGTAGAGAGGACACAGCTGTTCAAACCAGGGTACAGCACTTACACGCACTATAAATCACGGGCTGGCATCAACGTGCGTGCACACACACACACACACACACACACACACACACATACACACATACACACATACACACATACAGTATGTACACAGACAAGCACAAACAGAGAGGTAGAATCTCCCCTCCACCCCGGGGCTGTAGGTTAAGATGACTCAAGGTCTGGGGGGCACGCTTAACTAAAGCCTGTGAACAGGGCTGCTGATCCAGTACATGGGCTGAGAGGTTGAAACACGGTCAAAGCAAGGACGCGGGACGACAAAGGCTGCTTGGAAGCGATAGGTCAACGCCAACACACACTGCCTAGCTATGGTCCACCATGATGTGCTCACACACACACACACAGCACATAACAGCCAGGGTTTACCCCATACCCCATCACACCATCTTGACTTCTTCACGATACAATTTGTTTTGCCACACAACTACAGCTAAAAAGCAACACCCACCAGGAACAAGCAAACAGAACATTGTGCAGGGACAGAAACGTTAAGCCTCAACGATTTTATCGATGAACAGTTAAAAGGTAGTGCTGCAGTACCTGGTATAATTTTTGTAAGAGATCCAAAATCAACATTATCGAAACAAACACTGCGATAACAGAAACAATACGTGCAGATCGTTTATATTAGGCCCTGGGGAAAAAAAGGTTGGGCAACCTTATCAATAAAAAAGGGCTAGGTATCTCGGGACTGACCTGGTGAAGTCTTCCTCCCCAAGCATGTGGCGTGGTACCGGGGAGTACCTGGACGGGGTGGGCTGGGCCGGCTGGTACACCTGCTTGGGCTCCATTGCCCCCATGTAAGCCATACCAGAGTTGTGGCTGACGTGGTTGTCCACCATGGTGGGGAAGGCTGGGGCGAGGGCCAGGCCAATAGAGGGAAAGAAAGGAAGATCAAAACATGGCAACAGGATCGGGCAGCACGAACTATGAGAGGCCCATACTGACTGTACTGCACCTAAGCCTAGCAGAAGTTATGACGGGAGGCGAATCAAGAAATCTAGGTAGTGAGCGCACACACACACACACACACACACACACACAAGGCTAAGTTCTAAACAAACTTCAATTTCAAATGGGTAGTAATAGTTTTTCTACAGTGTACTGCGGTAACAGTAAAAGTCCATGCAAAAGCCCAAGATCTCACAAGGTTTGAGAGTTGAATGTGTCATGTTCCACTCTTCAAAAGCTTTACATTCCTTTTGGGGGTAGTAGTTTAGGTTACTGCATGCTTTGCAAATAAACATCATCTGACTGTGGGTCACACTGTTTGCACTGTCTTAAGTCGGAATTAACGGCTAGCTGATGCCCTGGCAACAGAAAAGCTCAATCTGTAAAAATACTCAATGACAAAAAGGTACCATAGTCAGGAAAAAAACGTACACTGCTTTCACTGGGGTAGTGATTTAGATCACAGTAGTAATGTGAGGTCTTTGAACGTGCCTATTTGTGTGTGTTCGTGTGCGAGGTAGAGGCTTGAAGACGTGGGTTTTTCAGGAGCAGGTGGGATGTGAGAAAGCGTCCACACTCAGTGGGAGGTAGAGATCTGGGCTTGTTGTTGCTGTGGGTAGGAGTGTGTGTGTGTGTGTGTGTGTGTGTGTGTGTACTATGTGGGAGTCTGGGCATAGCCATGCTGTGGAGAGCACACTGATCCAACATGCAGCCTTGATCTCGTAAGCAGACAAAGCCTAGTATAATATTCCTACGCTTCCCGTGGACATTCATGATTTATATTCAGAAATTTGACCATTATCTCTTCTTTTCATTCTCTTGTTCTTGGTGGGAAATGGATTTGGCATTTCAGCAAAGCATTTTATCAGTTAGATAGCCTCGTGTAAGACGCACAGATTGTGCACTATATTACTATATTTGGAACATACATACAGTATTGCACAAACACTACAGGCGACCGTGTGTGAGAAAGGACGTTTGCTTTTTTTTTGTTTCATAACCACCAACAACCGGCTTTGAAGAAGAAGAAGATACGTACTGCTGGAGTAATCGGGCGGGGCGTACATGTCATTGAGGTGCACCGGCCCTGGCTTGGCCACCTTGAGGTAGACCATGTCTGAAGTGTTCTTCAGCGCCGCCACGGCCTCCTCGTGACGCACGTCCTGCAGGATGATGTTGTTCACCTTGAACACACAGAGATCAGCGCAAAGCCTCCGGTCAATATCGCCCAGACATTAACCCTTACATCGCACGCAGCCCTATGCCTAAACAGCAGCTTTTACAATACATTGTGGACGTCCATAGGTTCCGGCACAGTAGAGCAGGAACACTGATGTGACAGCGTAGATAATCCAGTGCAAAGGCCCGTACATCAGCATGGCTGTGGCTGATGCAGCAGTCAACGGTGTTTCCTGGAGAAAGGCTTTAATCAAACAGCCCGGATGATCAATACCGCCATCCGTCCATACACAGCAGCTGCCCAACACGTCTCGCTGGGGATTCTCTGGCTGCTGTCACTCGCAGCCTCTCCACAAAAGGCAGCCGCACGCAGCCCCCTTTTGTTCTTATTTACGGCAGTCTTAAACACATCTCATATTTTTTTTTTCTCGAACAGCGTAGTCCCTCATTTGCCTGGCAGGTGGTTCTCTTTATCTCGGGCAGGGCGGCACAAGAAGCGCCTGGGGAGCCGCTCCGGAGCTCGAGGCAGCGCGGCTGCGGCGACATATCAATCACACACAGGGCTATAAATGCTGATGTGTGTCGCCAGCCTCCCCTGCATCCCCTTCCCCGGGGAGGAACGGCGAGGAAACAGTGAAGAGTGTGCCGAAAAAACAGCCCACCGTGTCCTCAGTTATACCAGGAGAGGACGGACCAGGATGTCATCTGGGGGAAACTGGGATGCTGCTACCGTGGGCATGCTTTGTTCATGTCATCACGCAAACATAAACATACTCATATATTATGTGGCATAGGTGGCACATGGTCATATAACATTTACAATTCTATACTGTCACATTGTCAACTGACTGTATATAGTCAGCGATGGCCGCATAGCACGGCGCTCTAGGATTGCTCTTACAGCTAGCAGGCGGTCTCCAGTCTGCAGACGGCCATCTTTCTGGGCCGCTCCTCCCTCGATGATCTTGGTGATGTAGATACTGTTGTCTCCAGGGATGTGCTGGTTGCCGATTCCTCCTGCAATACTGAAGCCGAGCCCTGGGAGAGAAAACACACAGAGAACACACTTGTCAAGAACACACTCCATTCAAGAGTCATTGTGTGAGGAGCTAAAATGGACAGGTCTTTGAATTAGGGAAACTTCAATGTGCAGACCAAAGAACCACTGTGGCTGAAGCGCTGACCTTTGGGCCCTTTGAGCAAGTTGATCTCCAGGATGGTCTCGGGAGGGGCCTGTCTTCTCCTCACCAGCAGCCTGACCACAGGGCCTGCCTCCTTGAGGGCCTCCACCGCCCGGCTATGGACCACCTCCGACACGTCCACCTCGTTCACGCGCAGCACACAGTCGTTCACTCTGCACAGCGTACAGGGCAAGACTCGTTAGCGGCGCTTTGATGTCGACGCCGGAGTCTACAGTACACAGCAGTGGCTGTTTACTCAACAGCATAAAATAAAATAAAAAACATGGAGATCCCAGAAGTATTAGGAATGAAAAAGGACACATAGAAACTCTACAACGCAAATGCATCAAATGGAGATGCAGACAAACAGACAAAGCCTGAAAGCAATCGAGATCATAATTTTTGCATGTTTTCGGCTTTGGTTTTTCCAGTGAATCCTAAGTCAGAGGAAACGAGCGAGCCCACACACACACACACACACACACACACACACACACACACACACACAGAGCCGGGGGGCACTGGGGTGTAGAAGCACCGCCTTCCAACGTCCCACACAGCTCGGGCTGACACGCTGGAGTGTTGAGGAGAAGGCGGAGGAACGAGCGGGGGTGGGGGTTGGAGAGCGAGAGAGAGAGAGAGACACATCGGAAGACTTACCCCAGTCTTCCGTCCATGGCAGCTGCTCCACCAGGGATAATCTTGGTGATGAAGATCCCTGGGTCGTCAGGGATGTGTGGATTGTCCATTCCCCCGGCAATGCTGAAGCCCAGCCCAGAGTTACCCTGCACACAGGTCATGGTAAGCATAAAGATAACACTCATGTGCACGTGCGCTTATCTTGACATGTGCGCGTATGCGTGTGCACTCACAAGCACACAGACACACACACAGATACACACATATATAGACACACATATACAAGGGTACGAGTGATGCGCGTTTAGCCCCATTCATGCACCATGGGAACAAGGTCAGGGTAGAATATGGTTCCTAATGGTATTGGTGCCTCAGCGGAGCCAACACGTGACACGCAGACTGCTCAGGGGAATTCTCAAGGCATTGCTGGGGTCAACTTGGCTGCATGGGCCCTCACAGGCGTCACTTCGTAATTCCAGCCACATCACTTAAACGTTAGAAGTAGCAAGGCTGCTCAGGTCCCTCCCGTAATTTGTCCGCAGTGCAAAAAAATGGGATTTTGTTTTCAGACCGAGTCGAAATAACCTTTTGAAGTGCAGCCCAGCTGCTTCATTTCTATTGTATGATGCATAGCTTCCATTTTCTCTCTCTACGGTAAATTGACGCCTGCCATCTCCCCTTCTCTCAGAATGGCAGGGAACCCTGAGCAGTTAGACCCACACGGCTCTATCTGACAGCCGCGGCCACAGAGATAGGCAGCAAACAAGACATTTGAGAAAAGACTTCACTTTATTATTTTCTATAATTAATGAGCAACGGTCGCAACAAATTAGGACAGAGCGAGGCTGAGGCCTCCCAGTGCGCTGCGCCCGAGCCAAAAAAAATGTTTTGCACGAGGCCCCACCACCAAATGTTCCACACCCACAGACCTTTTAAAGTGTGATTCTTACATCGTTTCTTTAAACCCGTGCATGCAGGAATGCCACTTGAAGCGAAAGAGCGGAGAAAGCAGCTCTGCGTCCATGGCGGAGCCCGAGATGCGTCTATATGTGGGTGGAATAACGAGAGCAGGAACATATAGTACCGAGCAGGCTGTTTTACACTTGTGCTGAACCCTTCCTGCTGAGTGCCCCTGTAAAGAGCTCCTCCAGTGGATCCATAGGGAGGATATTTTGCCTCTGAACAATTGAACAGGAGGGCTTTTTACACGTCCCAGGCGTCTGCTCGGGACATGTGCTGCCGGATGATCTAAAAAGCTGCGCTTCGTTATCATAACACTGCAGTCGTTATGCTCAGAGATTCTGCACAAAGATGCTCTTACTGAGGTGAGGTCATAATCTTTATCTCCTATACATGCGATGGAGTCTACAATTCTCACATGACGGAGATAATGCATTTGCCTTGTGAAAGGGCCGCTGATCTGAAGACAGAGATGTTTACTGCCATCTAGTGGGAAGAAAATTGTCTTGTTCAAAGCTAAGGCATTCAAATGGAGCACAATGCAGAAAATGCAGTCTCCTGGTTAAGAAAAAAAATTCAACTCACCCTCTCCAAAATGATCTCTTCGTATTTGTACATCCCATCACTTCCATTTACCTGTTGAAACAGAAACAAAAAGGTGGTTACACTTGACATAAATATTTATTAAAACCACATCTTAAAAAATTGCATTTCATGAAACCCATTTAACGTCAATGAAATGGCTTGCCTATTGTTATCATTATTATTATATAATTACCATTATGTTTATTTCATGAATCCCTAAAACCCTTTGCTAAAATCACAAGCAGGGCGTCAGCTGTGTATCAACACACAATACGACGCTAAATGCATAACTCCAGCAAATTCCTCCTCCAACAACGGGCAGGCTCAATAGGATAATGGATGTTAGTCCACATGGCGAACAGCATGCTTCTACCGCGAGGTGATAGAGAGAAAGAGAGAGAGAGAGAGAGAGAGAGAGAGACACAACAGATGCTTACATAAGGGCCTGCATCCAGTGAGTCTGCGTTGACGATGATGGGGGGAGGGTTAGCCTGCGAAGATGAAGAAATACACATTACCTCAGCGTGCGAGGCTGGCCGCTCACAGACATACGCAGTGCACACACACACATTATCAGTCAGGAGCCAGTGAATGGATGCCATGGGAACGATGTGTCTGGCTGGGGGAGGACAGGATGGGGGGAGATCATGGCTGGGTGTGATGACTGAGAATGAGGAATGGGCCAGGGAGACTGGCTCACTGCTGCTGCTATTATTACTGCAGTCAGACATCCTGTGGTGTTCTATTAAAACAAACGGCTTGTGTCTTTACCATAGGGATAGGGCTGTCGGATAGCACCTTCTACTCCAAATCACCACCCCCCCCCTCCACCCTCCCTCCCCTTTAATTCGGTTTCATCCACCTCGGGTACGACAGCGTGCAGTCCATCATCCGACATGCGCCGTTTTATGGTTCAGCAGTCACTTGGTCAGTGAGACACAGTACACGGCGCGTCGTTTCATTACCAAGACAATATATCGGCTCTTACAGAGCAACGACGGAGCCGGCTACTCTGCTCAGCGCCATTGCGCCACCAAGTGCCAGCGCTTTATTTCCCCGGAGGCGCTGCTATTGCTTCAGCACTGCACCAGCCACGGTGTTATGGGAAGTGTTATCCAATCCAGGCAACGGTGACGTCGTCGATAGTGGGCACGCAACAGATGACAGCAATCGCTCGGTCGAAATCCATCACCATTAGGACGTTCACAGCCCACCACCACGGTAGGACGAATGCTACAGACAGTAACGTCGGGGAGGGCCAGTAGGATTGGAGGAGGGGAAAGTGACGAGAAGAAGGGAGGCGGTGGCCTGTGCCTCAGCATACGCCGCTGCGCCGTACGACACTAAATGCCCCTCTTGAACCGAGCGCTGGTTGTGTTTTTCTCTATCGACCTGATAGAGCTGTGTGGGTGGGTGGGTGGGGTGGGGTGGGGTGGGGGGATTGCTGACGGGGCAGCAAGGGGACCTTAGGGCCAGCAGAGAGGAGGTGGTCCCCCCCCCCCCCATGTCCTCCAACCCTACTCCCCCGCCTCTTTGTCTCTGTGTTCACATATTACCAGCTTCCTTAGACCCCTCACAGCAGAGCCTCTCCTATTGATCCCCATTGATTCCAGTCTCCCTTCGCCAGCCACCATTCCATAGTGAGCGCACATAGATTCCCTGTGTCGGGGCCTCGTGATGTGACAGGCTGTGTCATTGCATTACTGCCTTAAACACTATTGAGGGGTCTTTGTAGCCACGGGTGATTGGTTTTGTGGTGCCGAATCCACATCGTTCAATTAGTTCTGTACGGCTCCTTCCCTGGTGATCATCCTGGGGCGGGATCACAAGAGAACTTTCTAAAAGCCTTTCTTAAACACCGCCTTCCTCATCCCTTTAAGTTGAACAGCTCAACGCAATGGAACTATTTTCGTACCTAGCGGAGTGGGGGGGGGGGGAAAGAATCCACCTTTCAATGCTGGCAAAAGGAACATGTTTGATGTTTTTTATTCTCTCACTCATAAAACACATATTTAAAATGAATCACACACTTTACAGTTTGACTGATTTCATCAAGAAAATACAATGGGGTCCCTATTCACTTGAAAAACACTTTAACCGTTTTGTTCCTTTGATCGGCCTCATCCATCAACCCTTCTTGTAAAATGCGCTGCCACCCTCGTGTGCGCCAAACTCCTAAATAAGCACTACTCAGCCCTATTATCTATAAGATATGACGCAACGTTTAGCCATGAAAACCTGAGCCCAGGACGGAAGAAATGGGTTGGAGCAGCAGCTGCTCAACTAGCCTAGGTAGTAGGAAAACACCCAAACGCACGGACTAGACGAGTCACATTGACAGTAGTCCTCTTTTTAAGGCAGCGACTGCATTCAAAGGCTACATCCAACAAGTTCCCGTGGAGCAGCTGTGTGCGAGGCTGTGGCGAGGGCTTAGCCTGCAGGCTGACAAAGGAGACTACAGCGGGGAGCAAACGTCCCTGCGACTGACCCAGGCAGAGGCTACTGAACGCAGCTCCACCGCTGCGGAGCCACACACGCACACACACACACACACACACACGCACACACACACACACACACGCAATTCGTACAAACGCAACAGTCACACCGGCAAAGCTCATAGCGGAGAGTTGATCGATGCCAAGAGATTATCCTGCGATGACGGCCCTGCAAATCTATAAACGGTGCTGCAAATAAGGCCATCGGCCTTATGAAACGGCACATCACCCTGGTCTCGATACTGAAGCTGAGATGCCAGTATCTGCGCGGTACACAATGAGCAACAAAAAGAGGGGTGGAAGATGGTGGCGGTGGGCGTGATACATCCTGCGATCCACCGCGGAGGAGTGTGTGATTACTCGGAGGTGGAATCTAAAGAGGAGGAGAGAGGAGAGCTGATCTAACCGCTATATGGCCCAGGGAGTCATCAAGGACCATGGTAGGGACCGGAGAGCTATGGCAGTATGGCTACAGGACCTGGCCTTTACAGGACAGGGGACGGCAACCACGAGAGACCAGCTTTACAGCCCCTCTGAACTCAGCAGCACCACCACAGGCAGGCTCACAGAGGTCACCATCATTATTACCATAGCAGATTAATAACCACCCACAAGGGTGTGTGTGTGTGTGTGTGTGTGTGTAAAATAGAGGACAGATATTTTGAGCTGTGGAGTCGGTTATTAAGAAAGGCGGAGGTCAGAGGGCAGCTGGCTAAAACAATTGGCTAGCCTCCAGATGTGGCAGAAGGGGGTGAACGAGGGGCACGGCCGGCATTAACCAAATCTGGATAAGATTATCATAAATCTCTTAATTTCCTTTTAATTCAAACACTAATCATTAAAGGCTGATTTCTCAGCCAGCTGTCGCTGTTCACTTCAGTCCAGCTGCAACGCAGCGCTAGGAGACGGCTCTGTATGGACGGATTCACCCACGCCCCCATGTGGTCCCAGTGACACACACGCACACACACACACACACACACACACACACACACACACACACACACACACACACACACACACACACACACACACACACACACACACACACACAC
>JAVQIZ010220130.1:0-13446 GCA_036023535.2 Galaxias brevipinnis | reverse complement strand
CCCCCCCCCCCCCCCCCCCCCCCCCCCCCCCCCCCCCCCCCCCCCCCCCCCCCCCCCCCCCCCATAGGGGTAGTGGTTATGGGAGTGAATATCAGGCAAGTCCTGTTTTGAGGAGGCCCCAATTCTTCAGGCATTCAGAGAAGGCCAGCCCGGCTTTGTCTGTCTATTGCTCTCTTTCCTTTATTTTTTTTATTGTTGACCGAAAAATGATTGTGCACACACTGCACACTATATAGAAAGCTCATCAGCAGTGTTTATAAACCGTGTATTAACAGGAAGGTTAAGGTAAATGCGCACTAATAGACTACAACAAAAATTGAGTGCCAGAAAAAAATTATTTTAATTAACATATATCTGCTTCTTGCAGACATTGCCATCAAGCCATATTTAATAAACTGAGAACAACCCAAATAGAGAAGAAAGAGAGAGGGAAGAAAGAAAAAGTGGGAGGGTGGTGAGGGGGGAAAGTGGTGAGCGGAGGAGGGGATTAATATAAACGCTCTTTTTCCTTTCTCTTCTTCCAAAAAACACTGACACAGGCAAAAATAGAAAAAACAGAAGGCTCTTTCAGTGGAGCTGATCTGTCAAACTGTTACATTATTCTTTTGTAAATATTTGCTTAAAACTCAGTTCACAGGATTTGGGGTATTGTTAGTCTTGGTTTATTTAGGGCACACTAGTTATGGCTTTGGGTGTCATTATTTATCACTAACAATTTGTAAATTTACAATATAAATCATATTAGGTTAGTGTAATATTATTAATACTTTTATAATAATATTTAGTGAAAATAGTGATCTACAATGCAAATTATAAATATTATGATTGGCAATACAATTCGGCATAGTTTATTGCTAATTTAAAAACAACATTTTTGAATGGACTTGACAGGCGTGTGCACTGATTGAGGCCCGAGCACGTTCCCGTTTGCACTCCGACAGGTCATTTTCGTTGAGGTAGAGGGTGAGGGGGAGGTCAATATCCGCTGAAGCATTGTGTTAAGCCTAACGGTTTCTGTCTGCATATGAAATACCTCTGCAGCGCTTTCAGATTAATTTTACAGCCACAGTGATTGTATACTCTCTCTTTCACCCTCTGCCTGCATGCCATTCAGCAAGATTGTTAACAGAAGGAAAGATCACCCAACCTTGAAAATAGCTGAACAGAACAGCATCCCATCCCCCTCTGTCCCTCATATGCAGAAACTAAAGCACACACACAAACAATCATAAAGCAATGGACTGATTTTGGCCCTTGAGATCCTTGAGTGTGTTGTTAGTATGTTATCAATGTTAAGATGCTACTTCAGAGAAATCCTGTACATGCTGCATGTTTCTGGAAGGAAATCTTCAGCTGCTCTTGCAGATCAAACATGATGTTCATACGAATGCAGGCTAAAACATATTCATTGAGCCATGTGGAGGAAGGTGTAACCTACACTCAAAATGACACATATCATGTGCCGACATAGTAATTACTAGTAGGAATGCGCAAAACACATCGTTTCATTCATACATTTTGTTTGTCTAATATCAAAGAAAATCTGCTCATGAACAGGGTACATATCACATATTATTGATGTAAAAAATGTACGATGTGCTGCAATATATGCAATATATATATATATATATATATATATATATATATATATAAGAAAAATAGTCATAACATTTTCCGTTTTTAACTAAATGGCACATGGTTTATGGTTGTTAATGAGCTATGAGCTTTCCGCCTTCCGGAATAACAACAAATCTAACTGACTCGCACAACAAATTTACATTATTGAATGATAATCATTTCGGCTGAAAACTGCTTCGGTCACCAATTAATCTAGACCATATATGGAAGCTCTGTTGCGAGTCCTCCCCCTAGAGGTAGAGGTTCTGTCTGTCAAGCAGTGGCAGTCTCACACACACTCTTTCTGTTTACCTCTGTCTCTTTTTCTCCACGCTCACAGACGCTCAACCAATTGCCAACCCATTTGAACAGGTCCGAACCAGACAGTGATCGTTTTCAAGTTCCTATATTTTGGGACATGGCTTATAAGCCGAGGACTGCATCTATGAGAGCCTATGGTGGAGGTGCAACTGCGAGAAATGGCGATGGAGCTGGTGCGGGTGGTTTCAGCGTACCTGGTAGAGACTGCATTATTAGCTCCAGATAGGACTGGCTGGCATTTGAGATTGTTAAAAGGGGACAATTAAGTGCCTTACCTTCCGAATTCAGTTTGAACCCTGGGGTGTCTGGCTCAATGCAGAGATAGACGGAGAGGGTGAAGATAGAAACAAGGAGAGTGCTTTAGATCATTCCGGTTAGGCTTCCGTCCCCTGTCAACTAGCTCTCATCATCAAGACATTAAAACCATCTATTAATTTGCTGTGTGATGAGTTTTATCTGGCCCTCACCCCTTCCCTCCTACATCCTGAAATAATTCACGAAGATACTGCAAAAATACAGTAACCCTGTGACTGATCATTAAAAAAAGCGGTCAATTATATCCTTTATAACTTGTGACAGGATTGTGGCTTCATGCTGAAATACTCTTGGAATTATGGCGCTATTAGAAATGTAGCTCAACAAATTCTCTAACCTTCCTGTTTTCTAAACTTGCCTTAAATACTTGATCAAATTAAAGAAAGTCCACTCAGCAAATTCCAGCAGGACTATCTAAAAAAAAAAGCTGGGAAGTGTTCCTTTCAATACGTGAAAAACATCTCTATATTGAAGATATGCACTTGTACTATGCTACTATACGTATTATGGCATACATTGTGTTATACTACTATACGTATTATGGCATAATTCATCATGCTACTACACGTATTATGGCATACATTTATTATGCAACTATACGTATTATGGCAGACATTTGTTATGCTACTATACGTATTATGGCATACATTGTTTTATGCTACTATACGTATTATGGCATACATTGTATTATGCTACTATATGTATTATGGCATACATGGTGTTATAGTACTATACGTATTATGGCATACATTTATTATGCTACTATACGTATTATTACATATATTTATTATGCTAGTATATGTATTATGGCATACATTGTATTATGCTACTATGTGTATTATGGCATACATTTATTATGCTACTATATGCATTATGGCATACATTTATTTTGATGTTCGACGTTTTGTAGCAAGAATGGAATAGATAATTCAAGGATTTTGATTAGCCTGTTGTTAAAATGTTATTTTAGTTTATGTTCTTGTATTCATTCTTTTTATAAACAGTGACGTAGTCTCGTAATGTCCCCCTTGCATAAATAAATTATATAATAATAGTGTGCTTGTATGAAAATAGACACCAGTTGGAATCTTAGTCAGAGATTAAATAAACAGAAATTTGGAAAATGTTGCATGCTGGTTGTGGTTATGGTTAGTGAGAATTATTAAGTGTCTATCTTACAAACACAAACACTGGAGGTCATAGTTTTGTACATGTGCACACAAACGTGCAGACACAGATCATAGAATTGATGGCTAAAAAGGGATAGATTTCCTACAAAGGAAGGACAAACCATTAATTTTCAATTTGCAGATGAGCCGCAAACGCACCTATGGAATTGAAGTTAAATCCTGATTTGGGTCTCACATGGACCAATTTGACACATTTATCCATTCAAATGTTTTGGCTGTGTAATCTTTGCTACACAAAATGTTATGTTTACTGTTATGGCAGTTAAAATTCTACAGAAATATGTGAGATATAAAGGTTTGCACGATTGACTAAAAGTTTAAAGTAAATAAAGCATCAATAAAAAGAGTGCATAATCCAAAATGTTTAAACCCATTCCAAGTGTATCCTTTGTTAATATTGAATGAGATTGGAATTAATAATAAAAAAAAAAGTGATTGTGACTACATTATACATTTGACGGTCAGTCATATTTGTTCTACGTCCTTCCTAGTCCAATGTAGTCTTCAGGTAGGGGGAGAGCTGTTGAATTTCCTTGGTGAAGCTCAGCTCACCGTGAGTAAGGAACTATTGGTCACAACAATGTCAAATGACTGGCACGTTCACATACCTTGGAAATCCCTTTAGAGACCATTGAAGACGGAGAACAAGGACAGAATACCGTAGTCGTGGCTCTGCTGGGCACTCTGTAAAACACTGTAATTCGGTAAAATAATGTCAATGAAGCGTAAAATGTGAGGAATAATTTCATTTCACATTGGTTTAACCTACTGGTTTTCATGAAGACATTTATACTTTTTTCTGATCAAAGTTGGTGCAAATTGTATTTTGCTTAACTTCTCAGCTAGCATACGAAGAGATTCCCTGGTTATGGCTTGATATGAGCATTTTATGTGTTCAAGTGAATTTTTGTAAATGTGTCTCAAAAATGTACAGTATGCGTGGCATTCTTAGATTTTGTGTTTCTATGTATACATTTGTAACTTTTTAAAAGATGACCACACTTTCATGCGTGCATGTGAATGATTGTCACAGTCTGACAGTATCGAGAATGGTGTAAAACCAGTTTAATTGCTGATATAGCCCTACTTGATAACCGGGTCTGGTATTGATTGTCTGGAACTATGCTGGTGTCTGCCCAGCGTTTAACAATAAGTGCAGCCTGGCCCATGGGAGGTTGAAAAGGGAGCTTTGCATGGTAATTAATGAACAAAAGGGGAGAAGCTAGCCTGACACCTAAGAGGGGCGAGGTTAAGACGACAGCGAAAAAGGAGAATAAAAAATAAAGTCCAAATTCCATATGACTTTTGTGCAAACTCCAAGAGCCAAATCACATGACAATGTACATTTGATGGATAGTTATATTTGCCACATTTACTATCATACATTTTTACAGAAAATGTAATTGAGTACAGATTGTAATATGTCATATTATATTTAGAAATTGCTTACATTATTTCACTGCTTAATCATTGATGTGCGTTGTGTACTATGCTATATTAAGTAATACTATAAATATATAATTTTTTGATTTCTTCTACCCTTTTGGATTATGTGTGATAAACTAATCAGTATATTTTATTGGATCTCAGTCATCTGTAAGGGCCCTTGAATTGAATCCTTGAACAATTTTGACACTTTATAAAGATAATGTTATTATGTCTTTCAAAGGACCCCCTTCCACCAACAGCTCTACTCTGTATACCGTATTTGTGAAAAGCCATTGCTTACTTACTTTAATAGTTTAAGTGTTTGTCATTTAGCACTTACTTTAATAGTTTTAGTGATTGTCTTCTCAGCCCCTTTGTCATCCCATCTTTCTTCTTTTTCTGACACTTCTTCCACTGGGCCATATTCCCACGCCTTTTTCTGAGGCGTTAATTATGTCAAACATAAGTTTAAAAAATATTTTCAAAAATTCTGATTGCTGTCCTCCATCTACTTCTCCAGGAAATGGTGTATTTGTGTGTGTTTATATACACAATAAAAAAAAAAGTGGGAAATTACTTAGAAATCAGGCCATACAAAGTACACAATACTGGAAGGTCGCTTGTCGAATGAAAGAGCAGACGTGTGGTCATCAGCTTGTTACAAGACAAAAGGCATAATTTCAGAGGTTTTCATTTCCATTTTAACTGTCCCCAGTTTCCCTAATGCTGTTAGTAAATTATTCCTTTCCACACAAACACACCAACACTTGCAAGTACTCACACACAAAGACACATGTAGCATAGTATTGTAGTATAGGAGACGAGATTGTTTGCTGAATACGGCGGAGGTCCCATCAGCCCTGTGGCTCTTGCTGCGATTTACACATCTCGACCATGTCGCCATTGCAAATTGTCCCGATTAGATTTGTAAATCAAAAACCAATATATAACAAAAAATAATTCTCTTTTATATTCCTTGGTTACATTCTCTGCAGAACACATTCAGAAGATTTAGAATGTATTTGCGCCTGCAGCTCTATGCCATTATATGCTTCAGTTCATGCATCTATTTGTGAGGCCATGAAACAGGCTTTGACTACCCATGTAAATTGTGTTCCCCACAATAAATTATATGCATACTTGCAAAAATACATAACTGTTCTCATTTTCCTCCTCTGCTTGGTTGGAATACTAAAAACAACACAACGGGAGTCCAATGATTGTGTTTCCATTATCTTTCAGTTTAGCCGTAATTTGGGGTGGAGGTTTGGGATGTGATTACCTCCCCTACCCCCTTCCTGTTCTTGCCACCTTATTTTACTGTCTCACTGTCTATTTCCAATTTTACAGGCCGAAACGTTGGTTTTGAAGGGAGTGTGATTGTAGAAAAATGCAGTGGTCTATTTAAATCTATGGTAGCTTGGGAGGCTTCTTTCTATTTCTGTGGATACTGGATTAACGGCCCATTGAAAAAAGACTAACTGTAGGAGCAACAATATTTCGGCTTAAGATACCATGTTCTGCCATGTCTTTGCGTTGATGTACATGTAAACTATTTAAAATCAGGCACAGTGTGTGTACCAGTTTAATGTAGAAAGTTGTTTTTTTTACTTTTAATATCCACCCCGCCGAGATATATGTGTAAGGAATTTAAATGTGATTTTCTATCTTCTTTTTTGTTAGTGTTATTATTATTGCGTTGAGAATGAATAAATTATTCTATGTGTGGGACTATGACTGTTTCACAAATATTACCTTACAAAACTAACACAATAATTAGCATTAGATGTTGATGTGGTTTTGGGGGAAAACAGAACTAAAAGGTTGTAAAACTGGGGCAGAGGTTTAAAGTCCCCACACACACACACACACACACACACACACACACACACAACCTTTTCAGTCAGCTTACCTATAGCAGAAAAACAAATAGAATTTCTAATTTTCCTTAGCTTCATCATTATACCCTTAAATAAACAGTGGCCTGGTACATATTAGTCTCTGGACTTTTTCTTTTTATCTTGTTCTCTCCCCTGCATCAAATATTCATCTTTGAGGGGTTTTGATGACTTGGTGTGTCAACACTGCAGGAGGGGTTGCCCGTTACTAAGAAAATATTACAAAGATCACTATTTACATTCCCGTCACTAGCTCTCTCTCTCACAATCTCTCTCGCTCTTAAATTCATGGTACCAATTCTAGACAGACAGGTCAGATCATTATAAATAAATAAAAATATGCTCAGTTCATTCTACACCTTCATCAGTTGGAACCATATCCCATACTCTGTCCAGCCAACTTCTTCCCCTATACTTGTCAGGATTAGGCTTCTGCCACCACAGCTTTACAGAATACATCATTAGAAAACCGGGATCTTTGAGGTGGGGATCGAGATTGTCAAATGAAAAGTCTTGTTGGTACAAGCTTCTAAAAATATGAGTGAAACCATGAAAATCATTTCCTTCAAAATCTGTTTCTCTGCACATTGGATAATAAATAACATGTCCATAAACATGTGGAGTAAAGTCGATGACATTGCAGCCAGTCATTGGAAGGAAGGAGTATAAATCATTTTTATTATCCTGTGGAGGGTTAAGAGAAACCGAACTCATACACACATCATAACAGGCACCTTTTCTCTTCCTTGGCCTGCAGTCTGCTTTTCCCTGTCCTATCGGGTTCTGCTCAGTCCCCTTACCCCCACTTCAAAACCTATTGTATGCCTGTCCTTGCAACTGAATACATAGGTACTTGTATATGAGAAAATTACAAAGTTTTGCAGCCATTTTGCACCTGTTTAAAGAAAACGTTGGTTTTATCTCTTCAGAAAAGGACCTTATTGATCCTCTTTAGTTGGAGGAAAATGGACTACTGTGATTCACCATTAGGGACGGCAGAGGACATCAAATTATGTAATTCTTGGGTCAGATATAAATTGGAGGACCTTACTGTTTATCTTTCAGTTTGTGTTTCTGTTTCTCATTGTTTCCATCCCCGTGTGTCAGTGTATGAGTGTGTTTGGGCGTGCATACTAAAATTGTGATGAAAATATCCCTCAAACCCAGTAGCGACAACTATGGAGAGTGTATCTGGATCAGCAAAATTATTATTTATTAATACTTATTTATTTATACAAGGTAGACTGACTGAGACCACATCACTTTTGCAGCAGTGCCCTGTTCACAAGGCATGTAATGAATAATGAAATAAAACAAGTACAAACAGAAAAAACAAACAAAAAAACATTTATAATAAACAAATAATACAAATGTGTTAAGGTCCAATTTAGTCTGCTCCCTACAAAATCCCTAAGCCGTTCGTTCCTCTACAAAGGGGGCTCAACACAAGATGCATCAAACACTGTTATTGATGAAAGTCCCCTTTGGGTACTGGGCTGCTCCGGAGGAGTGGTGGCAGGCGACAGCTGCGAAGTAGCAAAAGAGGAAGAAGTATTTTCGGCCCACTTATCCCATCTCCGGTGGAGTCTAGGTTTCGATGTAGCTTACCAGCTCGTAGTGATGCGTGGATCGGCTCTGAAGTCACCCAAATCCGCGCATAGGCATAAATGACTTACCCACCACCCACCCAAACTAATTATTTTCACCGATTTAGCGAACTGCACCCGGTCACACATTACCATTATTTCTCATTTGAATATGTAAGCATAATGATATGGAAAAATATTACACAGAAAAAGGCCAGATATAAATAATAAACATTTATTTCAAGTCAAAGTTCTTATTTTATGGTAAAATAAAAATTTCACTTACCCGCAACCCATTCACTATTAATCAGAATGTGAATTTTTAGGACTCGACCCGCACAATCCGCGGAATAATCCCGGTACCCGTGGATATAACTGCGATCCGTGCATCACTACTAGCTAGTTAACATCAATTCAAACCAAAACAGCATTCTAGCACTATAGCATCATGATAGGAGACGGATTCAAAACGATTTTGCCAAAAATATAAAAATTATAAAATTATTAAAAATATATTGCTTAACAAAATAAAACCTTAGCCACATATTACAATAAATAAATATCCAAAAATATGTTAAAAACACATTAAATCTAAGAAATCCAAAAATAATATAATATTAATGAACATCGATTCGGGCTTGGTTCTAGGCTCCCCTGTTCCTGTTGCACTGCCTCTTCCAGGTCCTGAGTCTGCTGCAGCTTCAGTCCAGAGGCTGAGCCTCTCTCAATACTACATGCCAACGTGCCCCGAGTCCCAGTGTCTCATGAACTCCAGGTCCCTGCCCTATTTGCTTAGTCCTTTAATCTAGCATCTACTTCTAGCAGGGTAGTTCATAATATCCAAAACCACAAACATATAATTGTTTTTGAACAATTGAATAAACCTTTTTGGTAGAGAATATAATTGTTAAGCTTTCAAACCTTTCCTTTTCAGTGTTAGCTTTCTAACTAACGTTTGTATGACTTACCATGTGCAAAGGCCCAGTGTCAATCAAAGACTGCAGTAAGTGCACATAAATACTATCAACACCGGATATTTTTGAGTAGCTAGCCTTGCTGTTAAAGAGCTCTAAAGAAAACTTGGCTGTCTTTCAAAAAATCAAACCAGAGTACATGTTTTGAGTTGTTGATTCTGGGTTTTACCCGTTTTTCATAAACATGCTTCGTTTATATGTGTATTGAGTAGGCAATGCATGCAATTTAATGTGCCCAATAGAGGTTTATTGATACATTTGATTATAGCCTGTAGGTGTGGCCAACCCCAGGGAGTAACCTATATAAGCCAGGACAAGCCTTCATTTGAGAGGCGAGTTAACCAGGCTCTGTAGGTCAGGAATGTCTAGTGTGTTGCTTGTGAGTATTTAACGTGAGTGTGTGTGCTGCAGCATAATGAAATAGTAGTGCTTATGCTCAGCAATATCCTGTATAAAAACATTCTCTTAATGTCCAAGGAGCCTAGGTCCCTTTACAACACGTGTCCTCAAATTTTTTTTTATTGAAATAAAAAAAACAACAACATTAAATAACATACATAATGCCAGAGATAAAATTAAAAATGAAGTCAAATTATGGTGCAACGAGAAACATTACATTTGTGCCTTAAATTTTTTTAACCATCAGATTTAAAGATTGTATTTTCAACAATGGTCCTAATTGTATGTTCTTGCTGCCCAGATTATTTTTCAGTTTAAACTCTACATTGTAGTTCAAGAAGTTAATATTCTTTCCAAAGTTTTAATTCGTTTTTCAGTCATGTCCAAAATGAATCTACATATTCAAAGGTAAATATTTGCTTTTAAGCCGAGGCATGGTCTGTGCTATGATTGTGTCGAACGACTACTCACGATGCATGCATCTGATGACTTTACAGCAAAACCTTTTCTCCTCACTTGTTTTATTTCCTCTGTCAATGATCAAAGCCTCTCATTCTCTTCCTCTATCTCTTACTCATCTCTCTTTCATCCCCAGAGCTGCCTTCTCTAGGCACGTTCCCACCTCCCCCGGTCTACTCAATTGTCTTATAGGCATGCCACTGACAACCCCCACCATTACCACCACCCTGCGACCCCCTGAATAACCAACAGCAGCACTCCCTTCTGTGATTTACTGGGAAAGGCTGCTTCTGTCACAGTGTGTGATCACGACCTCTGTTTGACCTGCCCAGATATATCGTCCCCCGGTTATCTACATAATGCAGGATAGGTAAAGGTATAAAAAGCTATCGGCTGAAGGGTTTGAGGGGGGAAATGAGAAAGATTGATAGGGAGATGGAATAGAAAACTGACAGAACAGAACATTTCAGGAAAACAGAAAGAGACAGAATGTGTGGAGGTAAATATTAGAAACAGACTGAACAGAGAACAGACAGTAGCTTAATGTCTAAATATTTATTGTTATGTTGGGGCAAAGGACACCCTGTTTTGCTTATGATTACTCACTTCCATGAAAAAATAATATGATCTATGATTGTATGTGTCATGTGTGCATAGTCATGATTTTTTATGGTTTCAGTGTTGATGTTAATGTCAAAATGTGGAATATTTAAGAATCATGTGGTAAAAATGTGCCTCCATGAGATTCTAATTTTACCGCTTTGTAATAAAGAAGAGAACATCAGCCCATCATAACACGACATTTCCCTGAGTGCCAGTACCAGTGTACTCAAATCACAGTATTTGTCAGCAGCAATAGGACCTTGAGTTCCAGCTCTGGCTTGCCTCTGAAGCTCGGTACTCCCTTGTATGGGAGAGCAGTTGCTGCTGGAAGTGGTGTTGGTTGACCAGTAGTGCCAAATGCCCCAGGAGAGTGACGGTAACACTGTCCTGCACAGACAGCGTCTTTTGGATGGGACTTTAAACGAGTGTCCCCACCCTCTTTGGTCACTAACACTGCGTTTCCACCGGACCCGATGATGCAATGTGAATATTCTCTTCACATTCATTTTCTATGGAGACCATGCGCTGCATTGTGGGAGGCGACGCGATGCAAAATATTTAAACATTTTATCAACTTTCAATCCTATGCAAATGAAGGCGAAGTTTGCGTCCCTACTACAGCCAATAGTTTTCCAAGACAGCAGGGTTTGGTTGATTACCCTTCCCGCTTTGTTTCAGAGTTGATACGTTAACATCGTTTATTTAAGTGTTTGCCCTACAATAACAATCATTTAGTAGAAAATTAGTTTTGAGGTTTTTGTATGGTGAAATACTTTGGTTAGCATTGTTTAGCTACGTAGTTCAATCTCCGCCCACAACAATCAAAATGGAGTGGAGCGATACGACTTGAAGCAATGATGCGAAATCCAATGGAAACGCACTGGAAAGATTGAATGGCGCTACTCGAAAAGAGTATGGGTATTAACCCTGGAGTCAAACCGGGCCCTTTATCAACCCTGTGCTCCTAACCATCCCTTCAGCTTCCATTTGGCTATTTAATCCCCACTCCTACCCTTTGTGGCTCTCAGTAGGTCATAAACTGTTGTGTCGAGAGCAAATCTGATGCAAAATGGCTGCCGTGGCATCACCCAGCTGGGTGCTACGCATTGGTGATCCAACTGTTAGTCCTCCCTACAGTGTAAAGTGGTTTGGGTGTCCACAAAAGCCAATATCTAATGCAATCAAATGTTATCACCCCGCATTAATCAATTGAGATCCTCATCACTGATTGTCATTTGTAAAACAGTTGCTTCAATAAATGTATCTTGTCTTTGTACTCACAGTCAACAGAAGGTCATATAACATATCCTTTAGCTTATATGGCTATATATGGCTTATATGGCTTCAGCTCATTTGGCTTTCTATTTTAAAGTATTTAATGTCATTAATTGTTACTGTATAGAATAATTTAATTATCAGATCATGAAGTTATTAACGTTGACATTCTGTAGATAACTTTGACCGTCTTACAGTCAAAGTTCAGAACAGAAGTGTGCTGTGTGGTTGTGTTTTAAGTGTTATGGGCCAAGCAAAATATTATCTCACACTGCTTTATTATTGTCATATGTGTGCAGTTATCATCTAAAAGAGTCATAAAGGTCAAACAAATGATTTGGAATTTACACTGGCTTAGCAGAGATGTTTGTGTTTCCCCAAGTCCATCTTTTCTCAACATTCCCAATTAAATGAACTAAGTAACTGGACACAACATGAAAAGATTCTGCCTTTAGGACAAACGGCAGACCCTTTTTTGTATGTAAACTGAATGTAGACACAGTTACTTTAGAAGTAGGTTTGTGTCTAAGGCTTGCATGTGGAAATCTATTTCCTCTCACATTTTGTTCTTCATTAAAGTTTTGGCAGTTAAAGGCAGAACTGTGTACAAAGTCACCTTTAAGCAAGTCAAAGTCGAGTTTCAAGTCTTACAGGGCAAGCCCACGTCAAGTCTCAAGTCTTAAAGGGGTAAGTCCGAGTCAAGTCACAAGTCCTAGAAAAGCAAGTCAAAATCAAGTCCTTTAGTCAATCAAATGCTCAAATTGTAAAAGTCACAAATTATTTAATATTATCATTTCAAGGACATAGAGATCCATAGACAACGTGTGCTTGATATTAAGCGTATATTATGCAGCTTAAAGTCAGTGGGAGAGAGAGTTATTTCTTGAATTTTTAAAACTACAGCTTTTACCAGCCAAGGAAAGAGCCTTTTAAACAACATGTTTTGTTTTGAAGTAGCCAGTGGCTGTGGCTGAAAAGGAAGGATCCTATATGGGCACAAAAATAAAGAATATTATGCTGAAAAACCAAGAAGTGGTTTAATCTCATGACAAAGGTACAAAAGGTAAGTCGTTCCTGCAGAGCGTCATTTATCAAGCCTGCAGGAACAGAGTAGGTAAAGATTATCTTCTTTCCAGGTGGTAAGTATCCCTGCAGAGTTGGCAGAAAGTGCCTGCAGGCATAGGGGATAGGTATAGGGATATTAACTGTATTGTACTGCTTTCTGTATTACAGTGTTTCTGTGTTTAAAATACAGTAATCTTTAAATTATACAACGGAATATGATACTTTTGACATATTTTTTACTTTAAAATAAACAGTTGTGTTTGGTTCTGTGTTTTACGCCATATGCCTGTAAATTAAACACTGCTTCATTGTTTAT
>JAVQIZ010220086.1:0-15653 GCA_036023535.2 Galaxias brevipinnis | reverse complement strand
GAGATTGGTAAGTCATGCGTTATTATTCTCCAGGTGTAGTTCACCAAGTAGGTCAAATACACGAGGTGTAGGAGCTATTTAAGAGTATCCGTGTACTTTCTGTTGCCTGTAGAATTGGAAGGCCTATAGAAGATAATTTAGAAGGCATTTCTTTGTTCTGAGTTCTAAGGCTTTGTTACATCCTGTGGACCTGAGTCTTTCACATGACCTGTGCCACGTGTTTTACTTTTGCGTGCGTGTTTTCCCTCCAGACAAGCTGAACATTTTAAAGCAAGCTGAGAAGCTGTCCATGCTGAAGCCCAAATTCCCCACGGTCACGGTCAAACCTGCCAAGCAAGAACGTAAACACACAACAACCGTTGCACCAGTCGCTAACGGTACGTATCTACGATAATGCTTGTTGATGGACAGCTCCATGTGTGTCTTATTTCTGTTCTTTTGTACTGTTCAGTTTTCATAAAAGCAAAGAATCTGTTTGTTTTTTGTTTGTTTTTTTGTAAAACATTAACATGAATATATAGGTTGAGTATTTGACTTATTTCCCCCCCCATTTTGTCATCTTTTGCAGTTACTCAATTTGAAAGCTGGGAGAACTCCTCTCTGTTCAGTCCCTTACCTGCTTCTGATGTGGACGCTTTGGGAAAGAAACGTTTTGTCGGTACGGAAGGTCACATCTTACTATGCAACACTTTTTGGTTTAACAGAAAAAACGTATTTTCCCATCTAAACGGAGCTGAACTTGGTTACTTTATATTGATATAGTTCATAGTTTATGAAACTGCTCTGCCTGGGGAAAACTGTAAACACTAATAATCAAAACCAGCAGAGCTGCGGCCCCAGGCTAGCTCTGCAGTGTAAAGTGCTATAGAATCTACTGCCAACGTTGCTAAGTTTGTAGAGCAAACCCGAAAACCTCTTAACTCTAACCCCCGTCTATCTCTCTCTCTCTCTCTCTCTCTCTCTCTGCCTCTCTCTCTCTCTCTCTCTCCCTCTCCCTCTCCCTCTCCCTCTCTTTCTCTCTCTCTCTCTCTCTCTCTCTCTCTCTCTCTCTCTCTCTCTCTCTGAACTCTTCAGCACCTCATGTCGTGTACAAAACGGACAAGAAACCGGACGAGCCTTGCTCCATCACCACGTCCCTCAACTACTTCCCCCAGGAGGAGGGCGGCGAGCACGAGAATGTGACGGCCCCGCCCAGGTCTCCGCCCTCCAACCTCACCGTGGTAACGGTGGAAGGGTGCCCCTCCTTCGTCATTCTGGACTGGGAGAAGACTGACAACGATACCACAGGTGGGGGAGGGGCGACGACTGTCAATCAACGTCTGTCTTTTACAAACGTTCATTTCGTGATCTTGTTGATGTTTCGCAGCACTTTATATTCATAACAACAAAAAATGTAACGTTCTGTTCCAGCCAAGATTTGTTATCTTCGCCATGTATGTGAATGTTATACAAGACCTTAATGGGTTAGGCTAATGTTCTCAGCGTAGGTTCAGATGATTAATAGGTTACGTCACCACTAAAGCATCCCATGTTACCCAAAGCCACATACAGTTTAACTTTGTTCTGCGTCATCCGGTGTTCGCAGAATATGAAGTCATCTCCACGACCAAAGGCCCAGATGGTGAACAGGTGTCCATCCTGAGAACCAACCGGACGCACACGGCGGTGGAGAACCTCAAACCAGAGAGCAGGTACGGGGCTTTGTGCAGCTGTACCAGCACCGGGGGAAATGTACCTGCTATCTCAGTACTGTCATATAAAACCAAAGAGCAGGTACCTGTGGAGAAATGTACCTGCCACCTCAGTACTGTCATATAAAACCATAGAGCAGGATCCTGTGGAGAAATGTACCTGCTACCTCAGTACTGTCATATAAAACCATAGAGCAGGTACGGGGCTTTGTGCAGCGGTACCATCACCGGGGGAAATGTACCTGCCATCTCAGTACTGTAAAACCATAGAGCAGGTACCTGTGGAGAAATGTACCTGCTGTGCTGACACAATCAGATTAAACTGGTATATAGTACCAGAGACCAGATGTGGTGCTTTGTACAGCTAATCCAGACAGATTATATCGCGTCAATGATAATGAGTGTGGAGACATTAATCTGCCATCTCAATACAGTGTAGACAGAGCCAGATTAAACCTGAATAAGATTATTTCAAAAGTACGAAAGAAGGAAAGAAGGTTTTTAATTCTGGGTCGGTACGCAGCACAGCGGTGTTGTCAACAACCTTTGATTACGTTTGCTAGGCTTTGAATAAACCTGAAGATAGAGAGAAAGAGAGAGATGTTTACAAATCTACCTGAATATGCAACAAGGAGGTAAATGGAGGGCGTCTGGTGCATGCCGAGTAGCTTAGTGACTGCAGGCCTCTGTGTTCTCTCACATGGTGGAGTCATTAGCAGGGAGGAAGATGAAAAGGTTTTATCCTGCCTCGTCTGCTTAACGTATACGGCAGCTCATGTGACACCAAGACGAAGAGGAAGAGGGAGCGAGGGACCTCATTTTTAACTTACTACAGGGAACGAAGGAGAATACGCCCTTCTATCCGTCCCAATCCACCATCTTATGGTTTTAAATGGATCGAGGATTAGGAAGGAAATTCCGGCCCCTGTGAAAATTTTTAGTTTTTTTCTCAATTGGAAACCGGAAAGGAAGTGGGATTGAGGAAGCGGGTTGTGTTGAGCTGTTGGTTTGGAGGAGGGGGATGAGTGACATCTGCTAGGCCCATCTGAAACGTGACATTTACCTTTTTTTTATTTCTTTGACGTCACAGCTATGAATTCAAAGTGAAAGGCAAGAATGAGCTTGGAACCAGCCCCCCTAGCAAACCCGTGTCCTTCAGCACAGAATCAGGTGCAGTATATTTAATACCTTTTAGTAACAATTATGTTAAATAATTTTCAGCAGAATGTACTATTTTATTTTTATGTCTGTGATGCAAGTTGGGAGGATAAATGCCTTTGTGTGTTCCTTTGCTTAGAATATGACAAAGTGAGTCATTTACCTGTGTTGCGTTAAGAAAGGTAAAACAGGGAACAGGTTGAACTAGTAGCTTGTGAACACTTAATCTTGAGATTTGGTTTAAAATATGTAACATAAGACCCTTGAAACCATACCTGATACATTACATCATCGCTTAAACACCGTTGAGTTTCACTCAGAGGGTCTGAAGGGAGCTAAAAAAACATGTCATGTACCAGTAAAATTACATTTTAATGGCCACATTTATAGTTTAAACAAATTCAGTCATCCAGTAGTGTTTTAAGGATACATTATACCTATGCACGTCTAGCTGTGTCTGCCAACTCCAGTTACGTATCTCAGCTCGTTTTGCCTTTGAGGGGCAAGTCAATGAACGGGCTCTTAACGAAAGGTAATGATTTCAGCATGGCTCCGCCATTTTCATAATCTTGGCTCCTCACTCCATGTAAAACTGGAAGAGTCTCAAGGGGTATTGGTGACGGGCCAGGTCCCTCTCACTGCACGCTGGCATGTATGCACTATGTGTGAGTGTGGTTCTACGAGTACACACACACACAGACCCAGACATAGAGACACTTTTGAACAGTTACAGAAGTAGGTGTTCATTTGTACAGATGAACAAACCGTCAATCATAAATAAACGCTCAGTAGAGATGAAGATCATTTTTTATTGTTTTTGGGGAGGATCACTCTATATCTACTGTCTTTTTCTCTCTCTCTCGCTCTCTCTCTCTCTCTCTCTCTCTCTCTCTCTCTCGTACCGTTTGTACACTTCCAATGTCACATGCAATTGAACCGTAAAGCTGCAAACTGAAAACTCTTCCTCTTCTCTCCCCCCTCTCGACGACAGCGGATCCCCGGGTGAGCGAGGACGTATCAGGTGAGCCTGCTCTCCGTTCGTCCTCAGTGTGCACTGGGACAGGTCCCAGCAAACGTCCTGCCTGAGGGAAGGAGGAGGAGGAGGGGCGTTGGCACAGGGGTAGACAGCGTAGGCTCAGGGGCCCCACTGGCACTGGGACAGTCAGCATAGACTCAGGGGCCTCCAGAAACCAACAGCGCTTCTCTGGTCCTATGAGTTCATTTCTTCCAGCGTCAGTGCCTGGCCAGGCTAAACATTTATACAGCAACAACTACACTCCGTCTTTACCTTCACTGTAAGGGTTGTTGTTATTTTATTCTGTACATCGTGTCAATACAGTATTTACAATATTATATAGAGTACAGTCTTTACAGTGTTTTTGTATTCTGTACAGATGTCTCAAACATGTGAGATGGGATTTTAGATACACAAATATATTTGTTTTTGTTTTACATCCGCACCTGCTTCCATAATGTCCAGTAGGGGTTGTGCAATCCGTGCTCATTCCTTTATTCCTGAATCTACCCTGGACAAGCTTTATTTGGGATTATCAACTGAATATCCAAGAAAGTGCCATGTTTGTCTTTGAAAAGATAGGGAAATAAGCTAAGCAAAAACCGTTTCGAAAGTTGTTCAATGTCTCATGTCCCTTTTTTCAAAATATATTGCTGATATGCTTGTGTGCTGTTTCTTATAGGAAAAGATGCTATCTGGACCCAGTTCCCTTTCAAGACAGACTCTTACTCTGACTGCAACGAGAAACAGTACGTCAAGAGAACCTGGTACCGCAAGTTTGTTGGTGTCCAGCTGTGCAACTCGCTCCGATACAAGATCTATCTGAGCGACACTCTCAACGGTGAGCAAACACTGTTTTCCCTGATTAAACCTAACAACATACTGTTCAGTGACAAAATCACAAATAAGCCCAGGTACTCTATCTTTTATGAAGTAAAATTTTGCCTCTGCAACTTAATAGCTCCTACAGAAACACATTTTATTGTGTTTGTATCTGAGACGTTTCTGAGGCGACCATTGTGAATGTTAACCCTCTGTCTCCCTGCACCCCCCCCCCATAGGTAAATTCTACAACATTGGGGACCAGACGGGTCACGGGGAGGACCACTGCCAGTTTGTCGACAGCTTCCTGGACGGGAGAACAGGAAGTCAAGTCAGAGCCGACCAGCTACCTGCAAGAGAAGGTGGGCCAACAATAGTTTTGGGTTTTGTAGTTTTCTTAAACAATGAAATACGCCCACAACAAAAGAGTAGGATGTGGGTGAGGTGTTGTCCACCCCCCTCTTCTCCTGTCATACCCCTATCACGCTGTACCTGTGGCTCATAAGACATTTGTGTTGTGGTCTCTTTGAAAATCTCAACTCACGACTTCTCGTTGGTTCTTTGCGACAGGCTACTACAGGGCCATGAGACAGGAGCCCGTCTACTTCGGTCAAATAGGAGGAAACTCTCACGTCAGCTACGTTTCCTGGTACGAATGTGGAACCCCCATTCCTGGCAAATGGTAGGACATTGAAGGGACAGTACCACGCTGGCTAAGATGGCAACAGGAGGGGGGCACTTAATTTGTTTTGGGGTGACTCCCTTGTATTTGGAAGGAGGGGAAGGTTCTATGTGTCAGGGAATTTATCTTGAGGGCATTTGTGTTATGCAAAAACGAAACAAGCCTGATCTGACTATTTATCAAACACAACAACAAAGGCATTTGAGACACATGGAATTTTTTGTTTGTTTTTCGAGGTAATGCAGTGTGAGGAAACAAACTCACGCTTCAAATGTTTTTGTTTTTTTTAATGGGAAGCTGGCTCCCTGAAAATTATTTTTCATAACGTGTATGATATTATTTATCAAAGTTCATTTGATGCCTTGTTCCTTGTGAGATTCACAGGTGTATTACAGGAAATGGGATTTATTGCAATGCTTCTGCTGTACAATGGCGTATGATATTAATAATAATAAAAAAAAAACGGTTGCGCAGCACAAACAAACATGTTTCATAAAACAAGCAAGACATTTTTCGTATCCTTCAGCATGAAACGACCTGTTTTTACTCTATCCATAGACTTTTAAATGCCTTTCTAAACAAGCAGTTCCCTGCAAACTTTTCTTTGTTCTTTATACATGAAATCTGTGTACAAATTCCTCGATCCTTTTCTATGAGAACAGAACCGAGACCTTAAAACTTGCAATTTGCACAGCAAAATGTATTTATATGTATATGGAGAGACCAGTTGTTGTTTTTTTTCAGTACATTTTGCGAAATTATCTTTCCCCAGAAAGCATCCTGTCCAGGCTTTGTATTTTTTACATGGCAAACCTAACACGTCATCACCAGCTACTCAGTTTTCTGATTAACTCGACCAGCACAGTTAGGGTTAGGGTTCCATTCGGTTATGTATTGCGAAATTGAAAAGGCTATCAAAGTGCTCCCTTTACATTGATCCTCTCCCTTTTATAACCCATACTGTAAATGCTTTCGACTTACAATAAATTGTAATTCAACGGTAGATACTAGTAATAGTTTCGAAAGTTAACGAAGGTTTGCCTGCTTTTGTTTTAAGAACCCACAACAAAACGACCAATGTTTTGCATACGAGTTTGAGGGGTGTCCCTCACTACCCTCATGCCTCATTGGTTTACTGTATGCTTATATATAAATGGTTATGATACTATATTAGTTGTATTCATATGAAGACCTGTTGCTTAAAAGAAACTACACATATGCTGCAAAAAACTATGGACTTACTTTGAAAATGCATAATTTTGTACAGATGCTCTTGTTCCAAAGGCTTGCAGACAAGCATATTTTGGCTTGATTTTTATGGATTTTTTTGTAACATGATTCTGTACTATTTGTTGTTGTTCGTATCTCTGTGTACTTTATTTTTCTATCAAATGTTTCATAATAAAAGTTGTTTCTTTTTTTAATAAAACAATGTTGTTTGCAGATTTGTGCTAAAATCTAAACTGTAAGTGTGAGAATAAGCCTTCATAAGAGCAAGCAAAGATAAGAATAGAGCACAATGGAAATACATATTAACTGGTTTGAACAAGTTACAAAAGAAATATGCTGATTTCGAGAGGATTGCCCCTGGCAGAATGGGTTATATGCTCTGCTCATTGACTTCCACAGTACCAATTAGGAAGATCAACAGAGATCCATGGAGATTACATCACTTTTCCAGACCCTGAGACAGGCTGCTTGCAAAAGCCAAACTCAACACAGGGACATTCTTTAGAAACCACAGGATCAGGAGAGAAAAAAAGAAACCCATATAAACGTGAAAAAAAAAAGAAATGGGCCCTTGGTGACTCAATTAGCTGTGCAGGAGAAATGGCAGTGGGGATAACTACTGATGTCCCTCATAGGTGGAGCTATTTCAGAAAGAGAGGCAAACCCAACAATTGACAATCGGGGGGGGAGAAAATGTGGCTAGTCAACTCTCAAGCCGGTTTGTTAGAAAAGGAATACAAAACGATTCACAATTTAATTACTTACTTTTTTTCACCTTAAAGCTGAAATAGGCAATTTTTTTATAGTAATGGATTATCAGTACAATACATCTGATAGCACGTTGAAATGTACGAGAATGAAAAGGTTGAGGTCCAAATCAGTCCTCTTGAAGTCTCGATATTGGAACAGGCATTTGGTCTGATCTCCCATGAAACTGTGACAAATTGCTTTATGGCACAAGGCAGTGCGTCACCAAATCAGGAAGGGATGCCCATACTTGGAGTATAGTCGTTGATCGTGCTAGGGATATGCAGTGACCGCGAGCGAGCATCCTGCATGTCGTCTTTGCAACGGTTAGGGAAAACAATTACACCAAGCAAACAGTAGGGGTCGCCAAAAGCACCTCCTACAGATAAACTGCCCCTCGCAACTTTAAATGCCCCAAAAAATGTGTTATTGAGGTGGCCATTTGGCTCTAGCGGTTATGAAACATGTGACTATTCTAATATATAGTTGGGTCTGTAACATTGTGTTGGTTTGTGATCTTAGCTTAACCTCATCAATGGCACAGAAAGGAGAGGCAGTTGGTGGACACTGTAGCTGTAAAGACATGCAGACACACTGAAGATGGTGAACAGATTAAACAATAAGGCAAAACAAGGACTAACAAGTGGGGTAACAATGAGAACAACGTGACAAAGGCTTCAAATAGGCGGTAAACACTTCTACCCACACACCGTAGTTGTAAGAGGCAGTCTCTGACTGTAGCGCCCACCCACCTCGATTCACACCCTGGGTCCCACCAGTCCCACACAGCTGTTTCAACACCAAGACACTCACTGTGTGTATTAATGGGTGCACATTACGTGGCTTATGGCAGGCCATTTTGTTAATTTATTAACACGGCTGGCCTGGCTGGGGCCTTGGTTGGTAAAGCAATGTTTGGAACAAAATATTACGAGCTCAATCCAGGTTCTATACAGTCTAAGTGTTTGTAAAGCCAAAACACAAATGGTCAACCTTCAGTGTAGTGGGTACCTCAATAACATAATTATATGGCAATTTCTTTACTTTTTTCATGTTACAGCGAATGTTCGGACACAATAAAAAAGTAAAAACTTCAGCTACGCTGCACTTAGATTTACTGTAATTCAAAGTAATATTTCTTTGAAATAGTAATTGGAAAAATGCAGCTATATCATAAAAATGCACGTTAATTGTAAAGAGGACACACTATGTATTGTAAAATGTTGTTTTTAAGTCTCAAGGTTTTAAGTGTCTGTTACATTTGAACAGTACTTTGCATTGTCAAACTTACAGTCAGTGAGTGCACTTCTGCAGCCAAGGCAGAGAATCTTTTTTTTATTATTGTGATGCATGAGAACAGTTGAGGAACCTCCAAATTGGATTTCATACTGTGAAAACACTACCAGCATGTAGTCCAAAAAAACCTGCAGTTAATCCTGCAATGTCTTTAAGCTTTTTCATTATTGCTAACAGAGCTGCCACAATCATTGGCCTTCGAAAGATTATAAACAGGATTTTAATGTGCCTCACGGCCACAAATAAATGTATGTGTAGGACACGATGGAGTAAGTACAGTTTAAAGAATCAGTCCTGCATTACCCATACATGAAATAGATCTAGCTTTGTACAGTTCTTCAAGGCCACCTTGAGAGATCTCCATTTCTTCATTCTAAACATGTGTCTGCAGTTGTAACCAGTCCTCTGGTTTTCATTGGCCGTGATAAAACTCCACTTCCTGGTTATTACCAGGAAGTGAATGACCCCCCGGGCGACATGGTTGGTGGATGACTGTGACTCACATTCTGGACGCACCTGGGAGTAATCAGTCACCCAGGGGGAGGCCACAAATGTACAGAGGTACCTAATCTCATCCACATCCCATTCGTTCATCATCATGACTTTGCATGTTCTTGGGAAACCACCGTTTTGATTTGAACCAGTGATTGGCCCAAAGATCATTTGTCTCAATGCCAATCTATGGAAGTTGAAACATTCCCAAGTTTATTGAATATGGTGCCCTCCTCTCTTCTGTTCATGGAATTGTTTCAGTTTGCTTTTGGCCACCTGGTTGTTTCAATGTAGTTGAACGCTATTACATAGCAAACAGATTCATATGTTCGTTGTTATGTATAGAGTTTTTATTAAGAGTGCCTAATACAACCCTGTTTACAAAACATTGACAATCACTTTTCGTTACCCTCAAGCTTACCTACAGGAAATATTAGACCACAGGGAAAAGCCTTTACCAGTTAGACTTCATTGTGGGATCAAAGTAACCCCCCCCTCCCCTCTACACATAAACACACGCGTAATTAAAACAACTTTTACAACCTGTGCAAAGTAGGAAAAGAAAAACAACAGTAATGCCTTTTATAGCTTAACATCGTTGAAGTTGTTTAAAAAACCATGCCGAGCTGTTGCCTCTAATGCTGACAGCGCTAGTGGTGTTTCCCTGGCAAGCCGTGGCCGCAAACACAAAACAGGTGAAGGCCCTTAACAACGATCGGTTTATGGCATCGGCCGAGCACCCCAACGTAAAAAGGAAAAAGAGCTGCGAAAACAATCAACGTCGTTTTCAGAGTCCGTCGTCGTCGCCACCGCCGAGGACATCCGTCTAGTGATGTTCCACCTCTTTGTGTTTATCATCCCCTGCTGAGCAAAACACTATCCTTACACCCCCCAACAACCAAAGATCCCCAGCCCTATTATTTCCCCTCAAACAGGGAATCCCTGCCCAGATAGGATTTAGGGAATTTCCTTTGGAACACAACTCATCCGTCAAGGCAACCCAAGTGAGAAAGAAGAGAGTGGAGAAAAGAATAAATAGTTTGTGTTTTGGACCGCACGTTTTCCAATACAAAGCTGCTATGCAGGAGGTGGGAAGGGGTAGCCAGAGGGCGCTTTATTTTCCCCCCCTTCACCCCTCTTCACTCCTCTTTTACCCTTTCTTCTTTTTGATTTAAGCAGCCGAGGAGGGTCAAGGAATTGAGGATGTTTTCTTTCTTTTTTTTTTAGAGAACCACAAGGAAACCATTTGTAAGACATACACAAAAAATGAAACATAACTAAACAGTAAAAAACAAACAAAAGAGGATCACTTAATGGCATTACATTTGAATCTTTTTATTATTTATTTATTTATTTATTTATACATTTTTCATAACCTGGCAAGCACCATTGTTTAACCATACTAAACACACACCCCACCTTACTAAATTAACTCTGCAGAGCAAAAGGAGAGCCACGAGTGCAGTGATGGTCTTGCAGCAGTAATGTGTATCGCAGCCCCAATGGGATAGGGTCGATCATTTCTTAAGGCAGGTCTGAAGTGTCTACCCAATTGTGTCAGCATTATTTAGAGAAAGATCAGGTTCCATATGCTTATAGCAGGATGATCTATTACTTTCCCTTGTTGTAATGGCTCAAGAAAACACATCATGGCATCAATGTATGTCCCAGCACACCTGTCCGTAGTTAATGTGCAAATATCAACATTTAAATTTGGTAGCATTGCTAATTGAATACAGGTGTGTATCGAGTTCTTTTTTAGAATGTGGCTTCTTCACAATGTGAAACACTGAGGTCATGTGTACGTAGATTTTCTGAGAACAATGTAACTATTTGTTCAGTACATGACGTCCCCCATCCAACCCCCGACCACCCTACACCACCAAATCTTCTCTCTGTAATCAAAACACATCATTTACGCACCTGTCTCTCATTAACTATGCTAATGTGGATGGTCTAGACATCATAGGCACAGGAGAGGAAAGACACATGTGTTCCTAGAGGTAGAGAAGGATTTTAAGAACGACTTAGCATTTTTGTTTTCGTGATTGTGCTGGGGACTTCAGAAGGAAAAAGTGCACTTTTTACTTACCGGTATGTTCTCTGTCCAGTTAACTGTATTAAAATCGCAATGACTTAATAATTTGAGTAACTGGCAATGGAATGAATAGTTAGTGACTAAATGTAGTACACATTTGGCCTCTTCCCTACAGGAATAGAGAGACGCAACTGTAGGCCAACCGCTTGTATAAGACAAGGGGGCACAAGGCTTTTAAAATGGCAGCATTAAAACGTTTTGACAGGCAGCCATTTGCTTCAAACCCTTTTTCTTTTTAGGAAAAACAGGCTGTTTGGCCATTCATATGATACGCCAATTGAGAAATAACCTGTGAGTCCAGATTTTCAAAGAGCCCTGGTTGCCTTGAACTCTTAAATACCTGTGAGGGATCCTGTGTGTGTGTGTGTGTGTGTGTGTGTGTGTGTGTGTGTGTGTGAATGTGAATCCATTTGGCTTTCCTTGTCTCCCTGTCCACAGCCTGCTATCCATCAAACCAGTTACATAACTCAGGAAAGGGTCCAGTTTCCCCCCAAAGTCACTCTTGTCAAGGCTCATTGCTTTAAAAGGCCTTTGTCATGTAAGGAGTAAGGCCATGCAGAGTCACCAGGGAGCCTAATATACCACATTAAATCAAGTAAAATGCCTTTATCACATTGCAATATATTTTTATAAACTACTATAGGAGAGAATAGAGATCAGATAATACTCTCAACAGGCACACGTGTAAATTGAAAACGTATTAATTGCAGTTTGTGAGCATGTGAGTTGCTTGTCTTTAACGGCCTGTGTTTCATTATGAATAGATAACGTTACATTAAAAAGTAGAATTAGTGTTTTGAAAAATGCCGATACTAAATGTCACCGGATCACCCAAATGTAAAGCGTTACCGGTCTCCGAAGCTTAATATTGTACCAGAGGTTTTGACAAAGATGGGAGCCATGGTGGGCAAAAACAAAAGGAAACTTTTCTTTGACGTTCCCAGACCCTCCGCATGGCCGCCCTTGGCAGCGATCTCGTCGAAGCCCTGTTCATTAGGAGAAACCCCGTGGCAGAACTAACACCTGCTCTCCGACTTATTTTCCCTAGAAACACCAGATCTTCCATGCATTTCTTTTTTAACTACATTGGCTTTCATCATTCGGTCGCCGGCGGGCGCTTTTAACGGGGTCAATATGGTCCTAACAGTAAACAGAGTCAACTAATAATTTACTTTAGTGTGTGTTCGTTATCCACACATACACGATAAACCACAATGTAATTCATAAAACAAACTAAACTGGAGGACCATGGCCTTTTACTCCATATTTCATTCTTGGTAGGGAATGTGTTTTTTTTTTTATCGACAATACTTCTTTGTATTTTAAGACCTCTCAGCCTTTTACTAATGCTTTCCCTCATTCTGGCTTAAAAAAGAAAGTAGATATCAAGTTGTGTTTTATAAAAAAAAGTTAAATACTTCTACCACCTGTCTCACTGTCCTACTGTGCGCCAAAGCTCTTGAGCAATCCTACTGCTTAGGTTTGACAGTGTCGAAAAGTCCATGTGTCCAAAAATATTAAATTACCTTGTCGCTAATGTCTTTCTGGAAAATTGGGTCCTGAGTCATTCAACCTATCCACATTAAGGTTATGCTGGGTTCACTGTTTAAAATAAGAGCCTTTTAAGCATATTTACAAGTTAAGGTGCAGTGTGCCGTAACATAATCTGTATTTATTACAGGCGTTCGTGGAACCACGTAGTATGTACAGTACGTGAAGTTCATGCGAAGTTTTGCATCGTTTTAAGACATGATTTGATGCCCAAATATCAACCCTGGCTGTAATTTAACCTTCATCTCAGAAAAGCTTTCCTGGATTCTTAATCTGTCCACGGTGTGCGTGTCATATACTGTGATTTTATTTTCTTCTATTTTTTCCCTATGTAAGATTCATACTGTTTGAACAAGGCCCGCTCACAGATGCACGTCTTTGCTGTCTCTCTCTCTTGGCCCTGCGGACCATCTGCTCGCATGGAGAGTTTCCTAGGCGTCTTAACACACACACACACACACACACACACACACACACACACACACACAGAAACGGGGGATAACCGAACAAATAGTGCTTCCAAGAGACACCGCTTAATCAACGCTGGATGTGGATCTTCCACTGGGGAAGGACTGGAGGACTGCTGCCGGTGGGCCGTCCAACGATTCCTCACGTCCGTGTCCAAGGAGCTGATCGTTCAAGCAGACTCCGAAAGAGAGGGACGAGTCCAAATCCATCCTACCTCTCAGGTCCCACAGAGATAGAGATTCTGTCCCGGGACTCTGAGAGAGAGAGGGAGAGAGAGAGAGGGAGAGAGAGGGAGAGAGGGAGAGAGTGGGAGAGAGGGGAAGAGAGAGAGAGAGAGGGGGAGAGAGACGGAGAGAGAGGAAGAGAGAGAAAGGGGGGGGGAGAGGGGGAGAGAGAGGGAGAGACGGGGGGGTGGGAGAGGAGGGGAGAGAGAGAGGGAGAGAGCGAGAGTTAGAGAGAGAAGAGAAGAGAGAGAGAGATTGGTTCTCGCAGGACTGATTCTAGTATGCAAATTGTTTGGTAGCATAGCTGGATTTACGATCGAAAACCTACGCTGAAGCCGAGAGAGGAAGGGTTGACGCGTGGTGAGGGCATGGTTACAGTAAGCCACTGTTAGGCGGGAGAGAGAGTACCGCTGCTTATCTGAAAGTGTTTTGGCAGCAGGGCGAGAGTTAGGATCGTAAATTACAATTACACTGAGAGAGGGGAGAGCTAGTGGACGGTGGGGAGGACAGGGTCGGCAAAGTGTGATGGACCGCTGTGGGTTTCCCACTCTTTCCTTTGTCTTAATGACTTCATTGGTTCCTCCTTTTCATTATTGAGCTCCACTACGTATTTTGAACAGTAACTGCAACAACTGGGTGGATTTGTGTTATGGGCGTGTTCAGATACAACGTGCACTAATACTAGACGACATTTGTCTGAGTATGAATGGTCATAAGACAGGAAAGTCAGGAAACGAATGTGGCGTCTTGTAAACGGAGATGATATATTTCTTAACGTGAAAATGGCAAAGAAGAAAGTCACGTTTATAATGGCCGTCTTGGCTCACAGGGTAATTCGTTTAAAAGAAAAAATATTTTTTAGTTTGACGGATAATGGCTTTGTTTAGAGTACGGAGAATTGAGTAGACTCTAGGGCATACCCTTGGGGACCGCCTTAGCTCCACGTTGAGCACATTGCAAAGCACGTGGGCTTCTATTTAATAGACCCCTACATAGTTGTAAAAGTCTCACTTCCATGCTGACACACCAAACTGCATGCATGTGTGGAGAAGCAAAACAAAACAAAACAAAGAAAGGTGACAGAATACTATGCGAGTTATCAACATACTTGAGGACTTTCGACGAAAGGGCTGTCTGCGACGGCCTCTCATCTACCGACACATTGAAGTGATTTCTTGAAAAGAAAAAGACAGGGAAAAAAAGAAAAAAAAAAGAAAGAAATACAGCGGCAGTGAGGCGCAGAGAGCCCAGGCAGGTCACGCCGAAGAAAATTCTCGGATTTATCCGACTAAGAAAAACATATCTGATTGTACAGGTCTGTCCTGTGTTATTACAGCCCTCATTTTCCTTTCTAGGAAGACGACGTGAAAAAAACAGCGCGCAAGTGTTTTCCTATCTCCAATCTCCATAGCAACGGTGTCTGCACTGCCTCGACTGTAACATACGATATGGATGATGTCATGGCGTTAGCCAACCACAGGGCCTCGGTGACTGGAGTAAGAGAAGGACTGGTACCTGTTCCAAGTCGCCTCACACGAGGGCCAGTATCTCGCCAGCCAACGGGGGAGCCTCAAAGGCCTTTTTTTCGCAAGACAAGAAAAGCGCTTTGATGTCGTCATCAAAGAAAAGCAGGGGGAAATTAAACAGTTTAACTGAGCTCGGAAATTTCCGTGAAGCATTTTATCGGGGACCCTAAACATACACACCCATGTACGTATGAAGGTGACCTCAGTCATAATCATGCAGAGATGCCTTCAAGAAACACACAAGACAACGCCGCTGTCACCATATTTAAATCTATATCTATAAATCTATTTATGAAATACCTTTTTTGACAAAGAAATGGGAAAGTGTTTTACAAGACTAGTCCAAAACAGTTGGAAATGGCGTACACGGCGTTGCGGTCAGTGCATACAATAGGGCCCACAAAAACCCTGATTGGCCACGCTTACTTCCCCCAGCCCTTCTGGCAAGCCCCGATGTAGAAAACAAGCCCTCCCAAACAAGCTTCAATTTCACAACACTTGCGAGGGGTTCAGAGCTGAACTTAAACTCCAAACTTGGACCTGTGGTTTTCTCCTTGCCCGTGATTGGATTAAAGGCACTGTAGGCCTGTTGAGAGGTGCTTGGCTCGCGTTCCCCTGTAAACCTGTTGGTATCACTTAACATGCCGGCGAGC
>JAVQIZ010220080.1:0-18452 GCA_036023535.2 Galaxias brevipinnis | reverse complement strand
GAAATGCCTGCCTTCTGCACTGAGGTATCTATTAACTTGTTCTTTGTAAGGTATTCGCTCAGTCTTTGTGCTACTACGCTAAAAAATATTTTCCCCTCCACGTTAAGCAAGCAAATTGGTCTGAACTCGCTAATGTCACTAGAATCTTTCTCTTTTAGAAGAAAACAGGAATTGCAGTGTTGGTAACAATGCCTGAACATTGCACTTTAATCTGATAAAATTAAAACTTGGCCACTGCAAAGTAAAACAATTAGATTACATCTACTTTCTGGCTGTAGGTTTATGTTTAGTTCCTCTGAGAGAAACTGCATCCACAATAGCATTGCTTTGTGAGGGGCATAACTCCTTGTCTGCCCGAGCTAATGAAGCTACAAGGACACTGTACAGTAGCAAGTACAAGAGACAGTACCAGACCAACTCATATGCTAATGTATACAAGGCCCCTGAGGATAGAGAGAATGAACAAACACAATACATGTTCTCGAGCATTCTCATTAATCTTCAAGTGATTGGACAATAAGGGGAAAAAACAACTTCTCCATAGCATGACAATCCTGGCCGTGTTGCAGTGCAGGGACAGAATGTGGTAATGAGGAGTGATTTTCAGTCTCTTTCCCTTAAGAAAACCCTGACCACTCTTTGTGTGTGACTGAATGGGAGACTGGTGGCACCTGTGCTTTTTAATCTGTGGGGACACCAAGATGCTGAATTAAAGTGAGGTCTTTGTCAGCACTTTCAACACACTGCGGTTTCAGTGTTCTTTACTTTATAAGGTTCGGGCACCTATTACCAAGTTCACATTAATAACACTTAACAAACCACTACACTCTAGAGAAAGTGGGAAATATAAAAAAAATTTTAAGCATGAAGACTTCATTCACAAAGTGAATCTAGAAGTAGCAAGCCGCAACCTAGGGTGTGCAAGGTGAGGAAGAAAACTGACTATTATCAAAAAATTCTGTCCTCCAAATCTCACACACAGGCACAGTATATCTATTCAGGGTGGTGTGTGTGTGTGTGTGTGTGAGATCGAGAGAGATGTGTGATTCTGAGACAGTCGGAGCCCTATAAGCTTTCCAGCCTGTTCCCCAGTCTGCTTCTCAATTCCTCAGTACATAACAGCAGTCCTACAGTATACACAGGCATTGCTAAGATACAGTATCTCAGAGCCCTAATGCACAAACATGCATAACAAATACATATATCTTTTTAGGTAGCTTCTCAAGAGAGACAATGTTGCTACTAGCAACTTGCTAGTATAAAATTGGATTGAGATAAAGAGCTCACAAACTGAGTTTACCCTGTGCTTTGTGCACAATGTATATCACTTGACCAATAGCTGGTAGAGTAATAGCAAGTGCTCCCCTTTAGACTTTCCATTCAAGCTACAACACAGAATTAAAGAGAGTATGCCTATGCAAATGCACGGCAAAAGCTTAGTCTATATGAGCAGACACAGGGAGGGAAATGTTCTACTGTATGCCTTGGCTCATGATGCCTGCCTGCAGCACAGAGCAGGATTATTCTACAGCATGGCTTTCAGCAAGGTTCGGAAAGGCACTATTTGACCATGGTTTTACGGTTTACAGAATGAACAATCCAGCCAAGTATGCCCATCGTCAAAGACACAGAACAGTGTCCTGTACATTGAGCGCTATTTTACATAACTTTAGAATAGGCTTGGCAGGCAATCGATGATATAACTCCACACCACTCCACCGGAACAGAGACAGCCCACCCCTTACTGACCGAACGACTAACCTGACAATCACTGCAGGAGTAATTACTTGTCAGGGTTAATCAATTTCACAGTAACTTAACACCACCTTCTCTCCAATAACATATCTGCTTGCACAAGGGTGAAGTGAGGGATGCAGGGCTGAAGGGAGGGAGTTAAAAGGGGAGATGGGTTGGGCTAGTAAAGCAGAGTTTTGGAAGAAATTTAAATAATGAGGGAGAGACAGGGAACAGAAAGACCCTACAAATAACCAAGCGCTAACTTAATTAACACCAGCAATGTGTTTTTAGTTCGACACACATTACCGTAGCCATGTTGTGAAACGGGTATTAGAGAGAACATGAATGAAACAGAAAGTGCCCATGTAATCTGTACAGGGTGTAGTACAGGGAACTGAAATATTTTTATTTGTAAACGGCGAAATCCAGAGTGGCACTTCACAGTATTGAGGTCAGTCTAAGACATGTTCTGCTTTGCTCCATCAATATATCTAAGAGCTATAATGAATGGGAGAGGTTAAAAAAGCACATGGACTTAGAGAGAGGGGAAAAAGTGAGGGAACGAGGGAGAGGTAAGAAGCTTATTAAACTCGACTCGAGGATGCAAAGAAATAAGGCAGCTATCCTCCTGAGAAACCTGTACCTAATGTTGCAGAGCAACAACATTTTGCTTACCGCAAGCTAAAAACAACCTGGACTGAGGAAAAAAGCTGAGAGCTAAAGACATGACTGCAGCTATTTCAAAACAGGCAGTAGGGGAAGCATAGGGAGATAACATTTATATGGTAATGTGGGCAGATAGCAGAACAAGATTGCTCGAGTCTCGTTTGAGGGATATTGTGATATGAACTTTAGGTTTAAGTAGGTGGAAGGATCTGTACTGTAGCAGTGGGGTAGTAAGCTATGCTACTGGTTTTCTCACACACTACTCCTGGTGCAATATGTCCAATAAGCAGGAAGTTTAGAAGTAAAAGTTGTTACTTCACAAACATCTACCGTATTCTACCGCTGAGTCTAATTCTGAACTAGGAAAATGCCTGGTTCTAGGTGTGCATCAAAGATAATGACAGGCAAGGACAAGGCTCCTCTAATGGTTATCGCAAGGTCACATACTCAGCGAGAGAGATGGGCTGGAAAGCCAAGCTATGTCAAGCTGTCAGGTCGTTTTTTCCCTCCGCGATCAAAATGAGATAGGTCTGTGAAGAATTCGTCTGTCATCAGATATAAATCTGCAGCACTATATCTCACCTCCCTCCCACTCTGCTCTCTCCTCTTCAAAGTCTATTAGCCTCTACAGGCCTCGCCCACTGAAGTGTGGACCTCCGTACATTATCCATGTCTCTTCATCTGTCTAGCACACAGCGTACTAAAGTACTGTTCAATAGAGACCATATACAAACAAGGGGTGCTGACAAGGGGGTGGGGGTTCCACCTTCCCACAAGCAGGAAAATTTAGTGAAAAAAGAAGCATGATGCCGGCTGGGGGAGAACGATGGAAAAAAAATAAGTAGGAGGTAGATCGCCCTACATGTTTCTCTCCTTCAATCCTCTTGTCAGCTTGCTGAACAGCCTCCAGATACTTAAAATGCAGCTCCATCAGCCTATCAACCTGGGGGAGGGACAGAAAGGGAGAGAGCAGACACAGTAGCATGAAGGGATGCTACAAACCGACAAAGAGCTCACATCTTCACACATTTTTATACAGTCTATGACATTGTTGTCTCTTGATATATAGTTGAAAGGCTGGACTAAGTGAAAATTAGGTGCTGGTTACAAAAGGATTGAATGTTAAAGCAGTGAATCTAATCAATACAAACCTAATTTACATGTTTACTGGTATTACAATATAAATGCATTTTGGACATAGTGAAAATTAAAACATGTGAATAACATCCCTTAGACCCATGTGTAGCTGACCTTCTCACAGTCGTTCTCAGTGAACTTGCTGAGGAGTCTGCTCCTCTGTTGCGACTTTAGGTTCCTGAGCATAGAGGCAATGATTGAACACACATGTTCTGGAGAGAGAAGGTTGGAGAAAAACAGCAAGTACGAAAATAAGGAGGTGGAAAAATAGTCTGTAATATAGTCAGGTCAACCATGAAGGTTTTTTAAAATGGCAAGCCTGGACGTTGAATACTATTATTGCCATATTTCATTCTAAATAAATATGTAAAAGTTGTGATTATCACATGATGTTTTAAAATAAGAATTAAGAGTACAGTTGAAGCTCATTCAAACCGTAGCCTAGTGTCTTTTGACAGACACTGAAATAACATATAATCACGGTTGTTCATTTCCAAATCACTGTGCAGATGCAGCTAAGCATAGAAAATGTTGCCCAAAACAAAATGATAAATAATTATTAATGCAATTTATTCATCAATTTAAAGGACAAGGCATTACACCTCTTTACTGATATAGGAATGACAACAGAATTGCATTTTTCTGTGATAAAGATTTTTTCAGAAGCTCTACAACAGTTTAATAAATTGCTGCGCTACATGTTCCTCTGGTGAACTTTATGAATTAGCCACAAACATCCATTTCTCTGTCTAAATGGTCATGTTAAGTTGATAGCTTAGATTAATTTTGATAGACCCCCACTGACCAACAGTAAACTCATATGTGAGAGTTGGTGTTTAATAAATGAAACTACTTAATAATACACATTATTAACAAAAACTCAGTTGAAACCACTAGCTTAAATGCAATATTCTTTAAAAACTAGGAAGAGCCAAGACAAATTAAATTTCACTTTCTTCTCACAAGGTCAAAATCTGCTCTCAACTCAGCTTTGTGGTTGCTAAGCAACAATAACTGAATAATCAATTCCGGAATTATTTCAGTTTAAGGATCTTGTTTACAGTACTCTGCTTTCTCTGACTGAGGCCTTAAGAACAAGTAGGCTAACTAATATGTGGTCTTTCAGGTAGGAAGGAGATTAAAGGCAAAATAAATCTTAATGGAACAGAAGAACAAACTGTACATTTAGCGTTTTCAGGCTTTAACAAAATAAGCACCCGAGGACTAACCTGAAGCAAGATTCCACCACGCACTATGATAAGGGTTAATGGGTTGATTTGATTAAAATAGAATCATAAATATTTAATGGGGAGGGATGTCAGTCAAATAGTTTTAATTTGAACAGACATGTATATTAACATGTGTTTGGAATTTGTGGACCTGTACACTACGTGAGGGCTAAAAGTAATTTCCAAAAGACACTACTTTATCACCATAACTACTGTGGTAATTGAGGTGGACACCCCTGACACCATCCAAAGTCAGGTATTGATCCATTGGCTACAACACATTCTCCATATACACTGCACCACTTCCTCCCTTGTGACATAACAACTCTGCAATGAATAACACTTCAACAAAAAACACTGCCTTGCAAAAATCAATGTGGTTCCATTTAAAAACCATGATAGGCTAATTAGAAAGTAAAATGTACTCCTCGTTACAATGCTGCAAGGAATAAATAGTCTATTGTCTCCTTATTTCATCAACATATCCAATGATGACATACATTAAGTGTAAATCATTTTTCATGGAATTTCAACCGGACAGGTCTAAAGTGGTTCCAAGATTCCAATTAACAACCTATGAGCCAAACAAAATGTTTGTCAGATAATTTGAAGGCCGATTGAATAAGTGGGCTTGCTTATGGCAGATTAATTACCAAACTAAAAACATAATCAAAGAGGTTAACACAAAATATTACAAGCTATCTCACTTCCAAGTTGTAATTTCTTACCATTTTGACTACAGTGCCCCTGTTTCCATGCATGCTTTACAACTACCAGACCAAGGCACCTATTGCCCCAAGATAAAATTAAAATAATACGCAGCTTTAGGAGTCCTTGAATTGGCAACAGCAGGAGCATCAGTGATAGGAAATGACAACTAGTCTTTGGGTTGCAGGTAACAGGTGAGAGACAGATTGCTCTCCTTTAGGCAGAGTTGGTTGAAGTGCAATCAACTGCCTTTCCCCACAGGCTTCTTTGCAAGTGTGTGGTCCTGCACTGCCTCAGCTACTCTGTATGGTCTAGGCATTTCTCTTGTGCACTCGTCTATATTGTGCTTGACTAGGTAATACATTTTATCTGTTAGAACCACAATCTTTAGCAAAATGTTTCTGCATTGCTACACATGGACAGGGTTAAAGCACAATCAGACTTGGCATTAAGAGTCAGATAAAGACATTGAATGAACACTGGGCCCGAGCTACACTAACAGTATTTTATCGTGTCAAGATTCGCCATAGTAAGCATAATCCTGACCAACTTCCAATTGTTTATTCTTCCCTGTTGTGTGTCAAATTTTATAATTATGAACATAAATATTGTACCGGCACTCATACTTCCCCCATATTGAATACAGTATGTAGCAAGCCACCTTATAGGCATGGGAGCGAACTAGGGGTTAAGATGGGACAGATGGGATCTGAGTGTAGCATGTGAGAGGAAGGTCAAGACACAGAAACTGAAAAGGAAATAGGGAGGTTCCACTATTTTATTCTAATTACTTGAAACTCTTATAATAAGGCAGTGAAACTTAACTAAAGCTAGTGTTCTGGTGCAATATTGTATTGGTCCTGAGAACAACTTGAATCCTTACATTTTCAATTACTAATTACAAGAAGAAGTATTAATTCAAAATGCCGTACGAGAGACAGGCAATGACATGCCTTATTTTCTTAGTCATGACTTGAACAAACGTACTATTAATGTCTGTTGCTAGACTACTTCACAAGAGACACACATTTTTAAACTTGACATGCATCAAAATAATGCCTACCATGTGAATTGCAACCTAAACGTTTGACAAACAGAGATACAAGGCTTTGGTTTGAGCCACTGTTATCAGGGCTTCCTGCTGTTCTGCTTGAGGGTCATGGGTTATTTTATCCAGTCCCCGTCACGAGACGTGACAGAAAGGAAGACAATTGTTTCACCTTGGGGGTTTAGGGAGCATGCCTGGCAAAAGGGACATAATTAAAATGGAGGATGTGTATTCCTGATAGTTTACCAAGCTAATCAAACCAAGGGAGGGGATGAGGGAGGATAAGGACAGAATGCATTTAGTTCTCTTTGTCTTTTCAAGAGGTTTTACTCCTCCATTTATGAAGAATCGAGAAAAAATTAACAGGATAAATGGGCGGTTAACTGTGACAAACATTAGATCCAGTTTGTCTTTGAGCTATGTTTTTACTATCAATACGGAAACTCAACTGAATACAAGGAAAATTCAGTATTTTAATATTTTTCAAGGTCCATAAATAAATCTATGTATATTTGCATTTGTAAATGTTTCCAAACAAAGTGAATATGGCATACTAAAATAAGCATTAACACTTAACTACACATCACATATAGTGTATCTAACCTTCATGCTCTTTATCTGCAACACCAGCCTTCCTCATCCTTTTGGGCGTCTTCATGAAGAGGGGGAAAATGGTCCGCAGTCCAAGGATGTCTACAAACTTATGGCAGTTATCGGAGCCCTCTGGGCCAATCATACCATGGTCCAGGACCTTCAGTGCACTGGTACGGGACATCTTCTTCTCCCTGAGGGGAGACAAAGGTTAGATTCACATCAGGCAATTTCTTTGTTTCCCTAGCACAAAAGGGGGAATAAATAACAAAACCAAAGTGGGCCTGGCTAAAAACATCAGCATTGGCTATCGGCCAAATTGTTATTTCAAACATTGCATCGGTATCGGCCCAAAATTTCACAATCGGTGCATCCCTCCTTACTTCTTATCGAACAACATCTCTTTTAGCATTTTGGCTTGTGACCACGTTCTTCTGCCTTCTGCCAAAGGTTCGTACTTTGTTATTGTAGCTTTCAGTTTACAAACTGTAGGCTATATGTATCCAACTAAATTCTCAGCTCTGGCTTATACTTCACCACATGATCATTCAGTTCACTGTTAGCGAGCTGAACTGAACATTCGGCCGTGTTTCAGTTCAGTGAGTGGGACTACGCAGTCGGAGCTCTGAAAAGCACTGAATGATTCTGTGAACGAATGTTTTGAACTAATCTTTTTAGCGAACTAGATCTAATAATTCAGTACACTGAACATAACTGCTTTGCCCATCACTACATGCATGCCTAATACATTACACGCATTCGCCCGGGATGACAAATTTATACTCTAATGTTCACGATATAGTCATTTACTACATACCACATAGAACAAGCCACGATACAACGAGAATATTCGATATATTTCCCAACCCTAATGTGTACTGGATGTTCATACCTGCCTTAACATTAACAGTTCTTGTGTACATAGCCCATGTCATTTGGATTGTTTTTCAGTGTCCGCCGTAGTAGGTTTGCTATATTACTGCCCACCGTGACTGTGTAGATCTATTTTCTATAGTTTATAGGCCTATTTATGCATCTTAAATAGGGTCTTAGTCCCCTTTCATGTCTCAGTGCTTGTACAGCATATCTTTGGTTAATACTAGGCAATCTATTGTGAACTAAATAAGTACATAATTGTAAAAAATAAGATAAAAAATAATTATATAAAAATCCTGAGTAAAAACAACAGGGTCAGCATATGCAAATTTTCAGCTTTGAATGACTGCGTTGATTGACTTGCATGGGGATTCATGTATTAATATCTTAGTTAACGTGCCGTCATCATTTTCTCAGGTCCGTCCATAATCATTTCTGGATTTGCCTCTGATCTATTGACACATTTTGGCAAACATCAACACAACACTTTCATCAGTGCCTTGCTGCCAGCCTACGGAAGATATTTTGTTTAAAAAACTAGAGATCATATCAACTTACCTATACCGCAGAATATTTTTTAAAACTAACTGGTGGTAATAAAAACCGACATACCGCCCAAGCCTACTGTGCGCAGCGGCTCCAATAACAGGAGACAGGGCTGCCAGATACCGTGTGCAGTACTGATCTTCGAAAGAAGTATGATTCTTAATTTCATTGCTTGGCCAAATCATTCCAAAAAAAGATAGCTTTTGATTTTATTGTTGCACAGAATAGTGAGAAATCTTTATTAGGTAAGGCCAGGCTGTCCTCTCAAAACACATGCACCCACCAAGACTAATTAACTTCAGTACAGAGGCTTAAGGACAGACATAGTGTAACTACAACGCACCCTGTTCTTTCAAACAGGTCGGGGACTTCTTTTCCTTACCTGAGCATGAGGTTCATGAGCTGAAGGCCCTCCCCTCGGAGGAAGCGGTCGCGATTAGCTGACAGCATGAGGCAGGAACACAAGGCATCAAACAAGTTTTCCATCATTTCCTGTTCTTCTGCCATTGCTGGGTTGTGGCGCTTGAACACCTGACATGGACATATCACACAGATTCTAATAATATAGCAAGTTATACCTAGTGTATAGGCTGTATCTATATTTTAGGTAATTAATACAAATATTGCAGGACCATCATACAGATCAATTTGAATAACAGGATAATTAAATTGTATAAATCTTACAGAGAGTTGCTGCAGTAACACATCAATTCCATCTAGCTCCCCCAAGAGCTCCCTGGTGTCTGGAAGAAAAGAAAGAAAAGATAAGGATAAAGTGAAATAAAAGGAATAACATTTTGGAGAAGCAAGATAAATAAAGCTGATTAAACAGGAACATAGATTATATAGTGTGAGCCAGAGGGACAAGAGAAGTGGAGAAAAAGAGAAGATGAATGATTGCTGCTGATGGTACAGCTGTTTGTAAAACGGTGCCACTGAGGCAGTCAACTCACTGAGGAGGAGCAGACACAAGAAAATGAGATAGACACCAACAGAATATCAATGCAGCTCACTCCTTTGCTTGACCGACCAACATTCAAACATCCTTGAGAGAATAAGTAAGACAGCAAAATACATTTTCGTGAACCAGAGGCCCTTCAGGCAAAGATCGACATCTTAACTATAACTGTTGTGCATTCTGGTGATGGCTAATTTGTTCAAGCCTACACCCACTAGCGACAAGAAAAGTTATTTATCATTACAGAAACTGAAAACACGACCACGCATGCATTGCTAAAATTATTTTAACTTTCCCTATACAATCTTTGTGTAGCATTTACATAGTTAAAATGTTGATACATACTGTCGTTGTTTTGCAGCAGAATAGCTAGGATTTCACTGCAGTATAGCTTGTTAGCATCAAACGGCATCTTTGCCTAAAAAAGAACAGCAGGGGGAAACGAGAGAAAAGATATTCGTTTTGGAACTAGCCTAAATAGCGTAAATATGGTTTACATGAATGCACCCATTTCTACTAGTCAGTAAATAAGTAGCAAGCAATAATCCTGAATTACTAATTACTGCAAATTTAAAATTGTCACAATCAAAACATTATACAAACAATTGCTGATCAGTGAAGACAAATTAGGAAACCTCTTTGAAAATGAATAAAGCAGATCGAGTTCAGTTATAAAAAATTGTTTAAGTCAGCAAATCTTTAACATCTCTATCCTCTATCACCTTGATTCTTTTGAGCAGCCACTGCATGAGTCCTTGCTGAGCTGCTTCTGTACAAAGACCGGGGCGGAACTCTGCCATGTTCTCAATGATAGCTTATAGAGAAAGAGAGATGCAATGAATCTCTCATTAAATGGAAAGGGACAGAGAAAATCTGCATATGAATCATATTTGGAATAGAATTTTCTAAGAGTAAAACGCAAAGAATATCCTAGTACAGGTGAACAGGTTAGAAACAGCCTTGCAGTATCTCTATGCTGAAAGTCACAGTTGGAGAGATAAATGTAGACAAAGTATCAAAACATATTCAGCACATTTCTAAAAAAACTGGTCAAATACTTTTTAGAACACTGGGAAGAAATAGTTAAATCTATCTAAGGTATCTAGCCTTCAAGACAGACACACAAGGCAGGACCATTTCCAAAACATTTGACCAAAAAATCAATAGGCAACGTTAGATAAAGCTTAACCCTGGTTTTACAATTCATTTTGTGAACTGGTTCTTTGAGGCTTTGGGTTTGGGTGGGTCAACAGGTCTTTGAACAGCTCTGTGACATTCAAAGCTATAGGAAAGGCAGAAGTAACAGTCCATTTTTAAAGAGAATATTCAGAAGGAGTTAGAGGTCTCAAATCTAAGACGATTGCCTTCTAAAGCTGACTGACATGCCTGACATCTCCATCAGACAGGAGAAATGTAGAGTGAAATTGGGAGGGAATATGGGACAAATGTATTCAATAGTGTTACAGACCAAGGAGAGAATAAGAAAAAGTCAACAAAGAAAAATGGAATAAGCAGAGAGAGAGAGAGGGACAGAGAGAGAGAGAGAGAGAGAGAGATAGAGAGAGAGAAAGAGAGACAGAGACAGACAGAGAGAGATATGAGAGAGCTTCCAGCTGAGTAGACAAACAGGCTCCTTGAGGACAGGGGGCTCAGAGCAGGGAAAGCAGACGCTGGGCAGACAAAAGGCCTATTCAAGCCTGGAGTGCACCCTGGATAACACCCAGCTATCATAACACTACCAACACGGGGCTCACAATCGCTCCAGCAAATTATTATCTAATGGGTACATTCGAAGACAGAAGAATTGTGGGGCTTCCAGGTACCCCGCTGACTAAGATAACGTGGGAGAGAGGGCGCATATTACAGGTCCCTGCAATATCCTAGATTGTTAAACATTCAATACCGTGTGTCCTCTTTCAAGGCAGTTCATGTACATGTCTGATCCACTGTGCTGCATTAATGAGTGTATATTAACCTGACAAAACTAAATATCATTATTACAAGTTTCAATAAAATTACATGACAAATAATTAGAGACAACATTGGACACAACTAAAGCAAGCGATTTGTTCAGAAAAGTCACCAGTCTATGGAGATAGAATAGGACAATTATCTGTATAGGTCATTACCTAGCGTATTGTAGACTCCATCGGCCTCCTCCTTCACCTGCTCATCCAATCTCTCCATGTTCTGAACCAGCAAGGCCACCACTTGGCCCTCCAACTACAAGAAAGCCGGGACAGGGGCATAATGTTGAGTACTTTTTGAGCAGGTCAATCTTGAATGTGTGTGTGTCTCTATCCGTTTGGTATTGGTAGAAGGTTTTAAGAGACTCAATCAATGAGAACATCACATATTTTTCTCAATAAGTTAATCCTTCCACACCTCTACAAGTATGTTTTAGAATATAGGTTGTAGGTGATTGGTTAACAGAAGTTCTGCAGAGCGGTTTTATAATGATGTGCCAGCTATTAAACCTTTGTCTCCGTAGTGTTTTTCAATGCTAGCAAACAAGATGCTGGACTAAAATACCAAACAGCAAGACAATGTCTAGTTAACCACCTCTGAGGTTAGCTGAACGCTATCGCACCAGAGGAAGGCTGTGGAAGACAAGTAAAGCTAAAAAATAGGGAGAAGGGGTTAACTACAGGTAGGGGAAGTGCGATTTGATAGAATATTTTTCTCCATAACTTTCATATTTGAAAGACAGTAATTTGTAGACAATCAATACTGGAAACAGAACTATACGTCTGTGTTTTACAATCTAACAACTTGAAAACTAGTGGTGCTGAAAGTAGATTGCAGCCTCCTCTGTATATCAGACAAAATGTTAAACAAGTAAAGCTGTTGGACTTGCCAATGAGTCAATGAGTACTTCAGCTCCTTCCTCACTCTCGTGAAGTGTGTCAATGTCTGTCAGCTCCTGTAGCAGGTCCACCACAGCAATGGCTATATGTAGTGTAGGATAAGGAATTTGTCTGTCAATTCAAAGCACTATCAACTTTCACATGTTAACAACACAGTTCTAGAAAACAGTTTGAAATAGCTAATACCACAGTCCAGATCTCGCATTAATACAGACAAATCCACTGGTCCACTGGTTTAAAATAACTTTATGTGAAGGATATCTGTGTTCTCATGGCTGAGCAGACCAAGCAGAGAGTGGACAGCATTGAGCTCCACCAAAAGGTGGTACAGGTCAGGCATAGTTGCAATCACATGCATCTCCTGGATTATGTCATTTAGGTCCAGTTCTGTCTCCATGAATCTATACGGGAAAGTAGGAAACAGGTCAATCTTTTTAGATTCCTATTTAACTTGTGTTTTTCTGTAGTCCAAATTGGATCAACAACAACTAGTCTAAGAAAGATTCTCTAATTCTAATTAGCTACTCACTTCTCTGGGTTGTCCGGAAACTTGATCCTCAGCTCTTGGTTTTTGTATGACCTTTTCTCAAATGTCAAAATCATTTTCTTTACGGAACTCTCATCTACAGGCTCAGCCTGTTAGATTAGAAGATGGTAGATCACAAGAGTGGCTTTTAATCAAACAGTAACTCAGAATATCTATCCAGGTAGTTATGCTGCTGGTAAAGGTCAGCACTGCCACTACTACAATAAAAAATATGCTTTACTTTAACTAAATGCCTTCTTGTATTGTAAGCATTCTATCATGTACAATTGTATGTAAAACAAGCTCTTGTGTTTTGCGGATGAAAATAGGGGAGCAAAAATTGGATGCAAAACGCTTTCTGATAATTTTTCTACTCATTTAAAAAATAACCACAAAGGGTAAATAAAATGTCAAATGAGAGTGTACATAGCCCATCAGCCTTCCACACACACCTCAGGCTCATCCTCATCCCGGTCCATGAGTTTCTCAAGGATCTTCCTCCTGTCTCCAGTTGGGTCGTTGGTGTCCGGGTCTACAGCTTCCATGTGCCTAGCAAGTTCCCTGCCAATCAGACCCTTTTGTTTTCCACCTCGAGGGTCATCGTCTCCACCGCCATCCTCCTCCCTGAGACGCTTTGCTCCCCTATCAGGCTAAAATCAATGACATATTTAGTACCCACATTATCATAGTAGACTGAATGTTACTGACTCCGTATGCTGTGGTATCGACTAAATTCAAATTGCAAAACTCCTCACAAACACAACAATTAAAATAAAAATAGCATTAACGCAGTGGCACATTAATCTCAAGAGTTGGTTGATTGTAGCAAGCAAACTCTCATAGGCTACCACTAACAGACCATACTCATCTGAAATAAAGCCAAGGTGAGCATCAACACATTGTTCAAGTTTCCAAGCTAAGCAATACAGCCAGTATAAGGCGGTGAACGCCAACCATGTTGGCTGCAACAGAGCTAACGTAATCTTATTTACCTGATAATTCAAGAGTTCACCAACATCCATCACGTTAGGTTGGGTTATTCCAAATTTAGGAATATATATTTATGAGCCACAGAAAAACTACAATAATATATGTGTGGAGCTGGTAATAGTAGCTAGTTAGCTAGCTAACTATTCACGACGTTACTTTACGTTAGCTGCCGTAAATACATTTTACCGTCGTGAACATAGATATAGTGGTAAACTTACTAAATTACTTAGGCTATGGTCGAATTCCTCAATAAAGTACGTCCTAATGACTTTCACTGTACTTTTCTTTAACCCCGAGGGAAAACGTCATGGGGTTAAGGAAAGATATGAAGGAGAATTCGTAAGGACTTGACGTTGCTAAACGTCCGACTGCACTTATTACACTAGGCTACGTGATCATGCGACAGTGGTTTCCGTGCGTCCTCGTGTAGAAACTACAATGTCCCGTAGATCATTGTAGCCAACAAAATATAGTGCAGTCATATGCAGTGTTGGGACTATTCGCTGCAACTAGTAAAATTCACATTTGAGTAACTAAATTATAGTTACTGAAAATTTCACATTGGCCGTTACTAGTTACTGTTGTTTCCACCATTTTACCAATAACAAACGTGTGTATTTTTTTTTGCCACCTGGTCACTCTTTACTGTTTATGTTCAACCGTGACTCTTTCCTGTTTATATTTCTGTGTGCAGTTCGGGAGCTCACCTAGCCCCCCTCCTAAGCCCCCTCAAAGTTATAGCGTGAGGAAGAAGTTTACAGCGAACCACACACCCTAGTCAAAAAGTCCTATAGGATTTTCCAATTATCCAATAGAATCCTACAGGATTAAAAAAAATCCTATAAGAATGTCACAACCTCTATCAGAATCCTATTGAAATCTTATTGAAAGATGTTCCCCCTACTGGAAATCTAAAGTAAAGCCATTGCATCCTTGCATCCTATAGGATTAAAAATTACTTCCTGTCACTTCTATAAAAATCCCTTAGGAATCTTACAAGAATATTTTCCCTATTGGAAACCTAAAGTAAGTATTTTCTTTGCTTTTGATATATAAAAGACCCCAAAAAATTATGTTTCAAAAATGTTAATTTAATTGAAACACAGAACTCATAAAATGTTATCCTATTTGTTTATTTTACAAACAGAGATAATGTGATCAATTGCTTTTTTAAATTACATTTTAATGAATCACTACAATATATGTATAGTGTATCGTCTAGCTAAAAAAAAGAATAGACAAAATTAAAAAGGTAACGTTAACTTTAGCCAAACAGCGAACACTTCATACTAATTTTCAAAATTGAACTTTATGAAACTTTTTCCTGTGGTAGATATGGACATAAGAGGATCACAGGGAGCGAACCCAGAAGCAAAAAGCACAGGCAGAGAACACAGGAGGAGCTCATGGAGGCAGACAACACAGGAGAACAGGGAGGCAGACAACACAGGAGGAGAACAGGGAGTCAACACAGAACAGGGAGGCAACACAGGATGAGAACAGGGAGGCAGAAAGGGAGACAACAGAGGCAGACAACACAGGAGGAGAATGGAGGCAGACCACATAGGAGGAGTTCAGGCAGACACAGCAGGAGAACAGGGAGGCAGTCACTTTCTAATGAAATGTTACTTTTTAGGCAGTTATGACCATGGCTCAAGGGTTGTAACAAAAGTAGGGGATACCACACATCATGTTAGATAATTGTGAAGTAATTTATTAAACGGGCATATAGCCCAGACCAAACAAACAATGAACTGTGTAAAACAAGTGTAAAAACCAGCAGGAGCAGGCAAAGTGGTTACCAAACATGTTTATCTTAGTCTTGCTCTATGCTATTTGGTTGCAATGACACATAGCACACCTTTTTGTTACATTGTCCTATGAAAACCACTTATACTTACAATATCACTGGGCTTTACAGCTGTTGTAGTGTTCATTGGCACTGCAGTCTTAAGGTGTGACAGTGATGCATCAGAAGCAAATTTTGCAACATCTGTGTGCAAAAGCTGAACTTTAACCAATGGATTGTTAGTGTCATCTTTTATATTAACAATTGATTGTATCACTCCAATACAACCATTTCTGAGCTCCACTGTATAGCTGTTGTGTTTGTTCCCTTTTCCGTAATTTTTGGTTGTGTACACCTTTCCTTTTACAATTCCTCTCTCATAGACCTCAGCAGTGGCATCGTCATCTTCAGATGCATTTACAAAGAAGAAACAGAATAGCTCTTTCATCTGGCTCAAGTGTTTTCTGGTGAGGACACCCCAGCAACACCATACCCTCCAACTCCTTTGCCTTTGTTATCAGGGAGTAACCATCTACCCAGTCATTTACCGGCCTGTCAACTCTATGTGAGATGTTACCTCTACTTGTTATTTGAGGCCGCTTCAGAATGTTAGGGATGAACTGGAGTGTGGTAAACTGGCGGTCAATTTGTGTTTGTATATAGTTGGTCCCATGGCATAACTTTGTCAGTTTACTGTTACTTAAAAAGAAAATGCAGACGTACTCCAAAGAAGCCCATGTATCCTGACAGAAAAAGGCAAATGGGTCAATTGGTGGATATTAAAAGACATGTGGCACGAGCCATAAGTTGCTGGTATCTCCAGTACAAACCGCATGATCTTTGATGTTGCCCCTGCTAAATCACACTGAGACATTGACTCTTTAAGAAAGAGAAAGATGGCAGCCACTAACGGCAACCAGTGCTTCAAAAACTTGTGTGGCAAGATATCATGAACTACAGGCCCACTGTAAAAGAGTAACCAACTCCAGTACTCTGCAGCCTTCCATTTATGGGCTACTTTCACGGTTCTTGGCACTCTAGGAACATCAGAGGGGGGTTTTATTGACAGCAACCTTTGGTCCACCTGGTCTTTGGATGTACCTATATACCAAGGAATTGTATGGTTCTTACTGTTTAACCCTAGGTCCAAGAATTGTTTTGTCACTCCCAATAGAACACAATGCATGTAATGAACAGGAAAACTATTTACCATGTCAAAACCAGTGGAGGGATTCAAAAGAATCAATGTTGACACTGTTTTTACTCCAAAGACATGGGTAACCCCATTCTCAATGGCCGTCTCCCCACATTCTACAACATGGTCGTGAATATACTCTTGTGTACCCCTTTCCCTTTACCTCTACCTCTCCTTCATTTAGGAATTGCCCGCAGCCGTAAGCTCCATTGAACTGATGCATGCCTTGAACCATACGTCGCGCTACCGCATCACATGAGCAAAGTATTGGGAAGACTTTGGAAATCTTTGTTTTTTTTGTTATTGGATGCGCCCATTTCACCCCATGTTTGTTAATGCTCTCGATGTCATCTTAAGGTAGATGGACATTGCCAGTTTTCCCTGTCCAAACCAAACTCCTGCCAGAAGCATATTTTTAATCACAGATTAATGTATGATATATGATGAAGAGTCAAACACTGGGACTCCATCACAGTTCCACAGTAGTGAAATATCATCGGTTTCCATAGGAAGTCTTTCGTACATTTCTCCCTTGCACACATCACTCAACCTTTCTTCATTTGGAAGAGCACAATACTCCTTTTGTAAAATGTCCCTAATCTGGTCTGCCAGGGGAAGATTTATGAAAAGTTTCCAGGCTTCAAACTCCTTTTCCTCACACTCCTCATTACACTCAACACTGTGTGACTCCTGTTAGAATATATGCCTGGCACATTTTTCAGAAAAAGTGTATGTTAATTGAGTCGGATGGATTTCTAAAAAAATTTCGGAAAAGGTGAAGAGACTGTCGCAACAAGTTTTTACTCTGTGAAATAACACTCAGGAGTGTCTTTAAGGCACATGCCGTTAAACTGTGCCTCATGGAATGGTATACGATTAGTACTATGCACTGTGCTACTGTAATCTCCAACCCAGGGTAAAGAGGTGCCCCATAAAATTCAAATTCTGAATTAGGAAAGCCATTGTCTTCACAACCATTTACCTCCATCTCACTGTTACTATGGTTGCCAGTGGCCTCCTCACTTACAAATGATTCATGATTAGCAGTGTTGGGACTAACGCGTTACGCCCATTTCACAATTCATCCCTTGGGCTGGTCCATTGCGCTGGAATAACGCAAAGTCACGTCCGTTACGACGTGGGTGTAGTCCAAACTCAACGCAAGAAGAACAATGGAGTCTGTGGTTTTGGCGGTTTTAGGGCATCCTTGAATTTTCGACACAACTTCAGATTGCTACAGCAATCAATCTATGAGAGCAGCAGCTTGGTTAGCAGTAGCAGCCGACGTTGGAATGGAAGGTAACGTTTTAAGTTATTTTAACAATCTTGTGTTGATAATATATTCAATGTTAGCAATGTGCGGCTAGCGTTCTTAGCAGGAGTTTGTGTTGGTTAGCTAAAAGTGCATTTGAGGTTGACATCTGAGGTTGGCAGTTGTATTATGTTGTCGAAAAAGTTGCAGGACAAAGTGGAGGAGTATGTGAGACAGATACCAGAGGGAAAAGAGAGAAGATGAGCTGGGAAAAAGAAGTGGAGCAGCAGCTGTCCTAAAAAAGCCCTGGAGCCTTATGGGCATTTTGGGTTTTTTG
>JAVQIZ010220070.1:0-36177 GCA_036023535.2 Galaxias brevipinnis | reverse complement strand
GTATGATGAGAGGTGCCATGCTTGGGGAGTCGTTGCCAGAGTCGCAGCGGCATCAAACAGCATGGCAGCTCTGGCTATCCCTGTCTGTCTGCCTGTCTGCCTGTCTGCCTGTCTGTCTGTCTGTCTGTCTGTCTGTCTGTCTGTCTGTCTGTCTGGCCACGTCTCTGCTCTGCAGGAGGTCCACATGGAAACAATATTGTAAGTAGGCTCATCATGCATTCTATTTTCACCACGTTACTTTAAAAAATAAAAAAAAGGTCCCTGCCTATCATTCAGGGGTTAACGGAGTTGATTCAATATGCTAGTGTATTTGATAGTGAGTAAAGTTGTTGACCAAGGGTTAAAAAAAACGTTGTTCTGCCTGCAAAACGATGTCTGGATACAGAATGTTCTTGGGCTGGATGTCTGCATGGCCTAGTGGTTAGGTTTAAACTGGGAGCTGGACACAGGTTTAAATTAATGACCACATCATTTATCTTTAGCAGTACTATTTGGCTACCACTCACTACCAGCAGAGGTTGTTAAACTAAGCCCGGTGATTGGTCTAGATGTCTAGATTAATTACATTACAGTTGAATTACAGTGAGCCGGTGCAGAAGAATGAGCTGTGCAAGACCTAATGTTGACTGCTTGAATAAAAGTGCACACACTATGTTTTATGTATGTCTCTTAATTGAAGATGTAGGTAGACATCAAAACTGCCATCAGCTGCAAACCTCCCAAAATAGCACCGCCTGCTACAGCTGACAGTTGTGTCAACTAGTTTCCACTCAGCACATACCGCCGTTAATGAATGTGTGCTGAGCAACTGAGGACAATTTGGGTGTTAGTAGGGTGTTTCTATCTGGCAAAACTTTAACTGACGAAGCCATCAAACTCAGCAATCGTCATCTCTTGGCATTTGGCCAGTGTAACATGATGTAGTACTTGAATGGATCTCAAAGCTAACGAAAGTAAATTCAAATGATAGGATAGATTTGGTCATGCAATTCTCCATTTAAAACGGGGGTACAATACTTTGCTTGTCAGAGGGTGTGTCTGAGAAGCCTCTCAACATCCAGCTAAGCCGGTTTGAAACAAAGGCAGAGCTAGAATGCTTGCACTCCCGTGCAGACGTTTTGAGAGCTTAAGTGTGCTGGCGGAAAATACAAAGTGAAAGATTTTGAGATGGTCACATTAATGGATCTTTATCTCCAGTTAGCACCTGGAATTACTTGATAGCCATAAAAGGGATGACGATGATGTGCCTGCACAGCTGTGCACTGTTACGTTTATGCTTGGTCAGTAGGACTTTCAGACCGGATCGTTTGCTGTAGCTATAATGCCCCAACTCCCCTGACAGGCTGTGTATTTTGGTGTTGTTTAGGAAACTTTATTTTTTTGTTTAATGCAGACTTACAGGGGAAATGTTCTTCCAAGCTACATACACAGGGATGCTTTGATCCTCTGAGTTATCACTCCCAGTTTGGTCATACTTTAGCTGTGAGTACAGTGGCTCTCTGAGCTGGACACGTTGGCTCCACCACTTCAGTGGAGTTTCCCCCAGAACAGAACGTCTTAACAGGTGTTCATCGCTAGGAACCTCCGGGCTGCTCCCACCATTTGCTGTGTTCTTTGGCATGGCGGGGTTGGTTTTAAACAATCCTTTTCATACAGTGGTGCTGATCCATTTGATGTCTACACACTTGGTGAGGTTCACCATCCCCCAGCCTGCCATTCACTGCCTTTATGGAACAGCGTCTGACCCGACATGGCCAGATGACACACTCCACCCCCCTTCTCAGACTCTGGCGGGGGGAAAATGTTCTTGTGCCAGAGCATCCTCTCCCAGACTTTTTTTTTCTTTGATTGACTGCTTCATGAGAAGGTGCGTTCGTCTGGAAAACCTTTATCTTTCTCGATGGTGTAAGAACTTGCAAAAGTAAATGGGACGTTTGAGTGTAGATGTTTTGGCCCCAACGTGACCCCCTACAACCTCATCTTCTTTACACAGTGAGCCCTTCATCCCGCCAGAGGAAAACACTAAACACATGATGTCAGGAGCCAATTCCAACCCCCCCGGACTCCAGAATAACAAGCTCTCTGTGTCCAAGACACGCCCCGATGCGCAACCCAACTCCGTTTAAGTAATATTAGCTATATCGGTGTTAAACGCTCTCACCATAAACTGTCAATGACAGTGAGGTCATTAGTTCCTGTGACCATGTTTGAAATAAGGTCTTCATCAGCACTCTGCTGAGAGGGGGTGTATTTCTGCCTTGACCTCCATTGCCCAAACAGGGGCTCAGCCGGACGCTTTAGACAAAGGAGATGGTGAGGTTCTCAGACCTAAAATGGTAGTAGTCGGCCTTGGGTTCTTTATGCCCCTCTCGACACCCAACCAGGGAGGAAGTGGAGTCCAGCTAGCTAGCTTTGCGCTACCGGGCCGCGTCAACGACGAGCTGTTTTCCCGACCCCGGAAAGATTCTTGAACCGTGTCCATGTCACGATTAGATAAGCGGGCCGTGTGACCCAAACCTGAGCAATAGCTGTGGAGGCAGGTTTTGCTGGGCTGAGCACCGTCTGAACACAGGAAGTCTGTGTTTGGTCCTCCCGCCAAGGGACATGTGTGGAGCAGGTGCTTTGTTGTCGGCCTTAGAGGACGCTCGGTTCTTTCTCGCCTGCGGCACACGTGCTCCCCAGAGACAGAGCCCTGCATCACTCCCACTGACGCCACGACACGAAAAGCAAGGAAAAAAACTGAATGACTCCCTGAGCGTACCTACCGGCTTAAGGAAGACTGGGTTTTGATCATTTAATTATAGGTTAGTAGCGAGATAAAGCCCCTGTCGTTCAATGATTAAGATAGTGAAACCAGCTGTTGTTCATAGCAGGTAGAGCCAAGTATTATGATGTACTTGTGATAGGGTTCTGCCAACACTAATAATGTGGCCAGGTTTTAAAGCTGTTTGGAAAATCCCCTTAATATGCCTGCACATGCATTGTGAGGGAAGAGTTGTAGTTGAAGTTGGTGTTCTGGTGGACTTCTTGTAGTGTTTTATTATGTTGTATTTTCAATGGGCTCTAAGCGATGTGGTCTACATTGCGGCAGCACCCTGTGCAGTAACAGGAGGTCGATAAACCTTCACTGCAATACAACCATTATCTAGGGGGCATCACTTCACAACACAATTCCTCCACATTAAACCTGAACGTCAGCTTCAGAACAAAGATTTTTACTCTATACTTTGAAATACTCTGGAATACACCCTCTATCTGGGGGGCACTGCTGTGCCAAAGGGCATCATCGTACAAAAGGCAGCTCAGGTAGCCGTGACCTCCCCCTTGCGTGGATGTGTGCGTCTGCTGGCTGCCAGCCGAGGCGTAGTCCAGACAGTAGCCCTGTGTGGGCCAGACCACTGTGCTATTGGGAAAGAGCAGTGATCCGAAACGCCGAGCTGTGTCTATTCAAACCGTCAGCGGGGGAGACAGAGTCAGAGGCCACCGCTGGGGCAAACCCCACGCGGCTACTGGTGGGAAGGGAAGGGGGGCATCTCCATGTGCGCACAAGCTGCATACTCCCTTCATATCTCGAACAAACAAACGCTCTCTCAGCCATTTATATACAACTGTATAAGAAGTATAACTTAGGTAAACATGGTCAGAGTGATAATGTTTTTAATAGCTTATTTACTGGCTTACACTGGTTAACTGCATTCATACCATAACTAACAAAAACAATTTCTACAGGAATGGTGTAAGGGATGTCTGAAACTATAATAATTTCTCAAAGAAAAGTACAGGTCTATCCCTAATTCAAGAAAGGGTGTAGCCATTTGGGTTCATTGGAACATTTCAATCTGAATGTGTTTTTAGCTTGTTTCACTTTTCTGCCGACATATTAACATCCACATATCCTATAACTCTTAAAAGTCTTATATAACATGTTTCTGATAGCTTTTAAATGATGTGGTAGAGGGCCAGATTGAGATTTTATGTGATTGGCAGTACATATCGTAATGTGGGTCAAAATAGATAAAATGCTTATCGTTTTCAATGAAAGACATGCTTTTGTTTTTACAATTAAGCCAGGTATTGCCAGCACGCTTCCTATTGATACAGTGTAGACTGTCAGGGAAGATTGAGCTCTCTTGAGGGTTTCAACACAAGTAATGAACGTTCCATGTTTTTATTCCATAACTCTAGTACGTACGTGCCGAGTCTGCCGACCCTGGGTGACCATCATGGCTCAGTGCATTTTGGTTCCATTTAGTCTCTTGGCTCCGGTAGCAATCCCCCAAGTTGTCCCTCAAGCTATCCCCAAAGCTCTTTGCCCAAGTAATTTTTTAACATACCAAAACAAATATTTTTCCTTCCCACCAGACACATGTTGTTATTAAATGATTGATTCTTCAAGATGAATTTTAGCAAAACAGGAAAAAGTAGTCATCACTATCAATTTGAGCAGTTTTTGTGTTGAAACAAAAATTACGGATAATAATTAAAAACTATGCATACAAATAGTAATTAACATATGAGATTTACAATGTGTCAAAGAATTTGAATTATTAAAAAAAACATGTTTTAAAGGACCTTTTAACATTATGGGGTTTATAGACCATGAGCTTGGCAGTATTCCTCGTTGTTTTAAACAAATTAAACTAGGCCTAGACCATTTACGTCCCGACAATATGAACCGGAAAATGCCATCAACATGATGTTGGCTAGCTGTCTAGATGTCCACAAGTGAAGGATAGAATATGTATGAAGAAAGGGCTGTGGAACTTCAGGTGGCGCTTGAGAACATTCTAAGATAATAACTAAACTGGGAAATGAACAGATTTGATCTAGGTTGATTTCATGCGGAAGAGGAGGAGGAGTAGGAGGAAAACAATGGTTGGGATAAGCATAAAAAAATAATATAGGAATAAAGTAACAGTGTAACACAAAGCTTTCCATTTTCCTTAAGGTCCTAAAGGTCATTAGACCACATGCTGCCTCTTCTAGCCCTAAAGTGGAGCAGAGGCTTCAACACCAAGATGGTTAAGACAGCTGAAAACACATTATTTGATCGGACGCTTTGAATGGGGAACCATGGGCAGCCAGCAAAGGGAATACGTTTATTGAAGTAGACATCTACTGTTTTTTTCTTTACATTTTAAACAATGTTCTTGAGATTTGGAGTCTTGCGTAAAAGCATCTGTAAAATGTTATTTCAATATACGTTGGTCTTGGCTTGCCTGTTTCATATTTGATCTACTATATTGTAAATGTTAAGTCCTTTTTTTAAGAAGTTGAAGTATAAAAATGTTGCTCTTTACTGTACAAGTGAACTTGTCTGGCACTAAAAGAGATTTACAGAGGTAAAGTGATCCCTGTGCTTTGTTGTAGTCTGACCCTCCATTAAAACGTCGGTCCACATTGGATGAAAGCCTCCTGCAGATTGTAGTAGAACATTTTGAGGTACAACTTATGTATTCGTAAAACGTATTCTCTTTGCTTCTCCTGCTGTTTTTCTATCTCAATTCTGTTCTGAGTGTGTGCACCTCATTTTTTAACGTTTCACTTACTCACTGTCTCACTCACCTTTTAGGGGCATGTGCACGTGCTCTTTCCACTTTGGACGCATGTTTTTGATTTTTTCCCTCTTCTTCTGTTGGCTCTTCATACTCATTCCCTTCATATTATTTGCTGTTACTTAAACAACAAATGTTAACGCTCACCTTACCGGTGCTTTTGTTGTTGACTAAGTGTGCCTCTTTGCGTCCATGTTAGGTGGCTGGATGTGGGTATGGCTCACCTGACCAGTGCCCCGTGCTGGGTGCTCTACCTGCAGGTGATGCAGGAGGCTGTGTGGCCTGGAGGCACGCTGCCCACCCAGCCCCGGCCCGAGCGCAGCGCCCAGCAGAGAGAGGAGACCAGGCAGCAGTGTCTCAGTTGTCTCATGACGCTGCTTCCTGGTGGGTCAACGGATTGATCGCCTTAGCGTTCCTATAGTTATATAGTACATTCTACATCCACCTGTTGTGACCGTAAGACAACAACATCTCTTTAGCCCCGTCTGTCAGTTTGTCTGTCCGACTCGCATCACTATCTGTCTGTCTGTCTGTCTGTCTGTCTGTCTGTCTGTCTTGTTGTGTAGAGTTTGTCACTGACATGCTGGGAAAGGACAAATACAGGCTCAGTCTAGAGACCGTGCTCGAGTCTCTACAGGACCCCAACGTCAACAAGTGAGCCAGTCTTTCACTCACCCCTTTCTATTTCTGCTCTGATTGTTTTCTATTGTCTCTGTTATATTGCCATCTCATGATTATCTTTATGCAGGCACCTCGTCTACTGCGTCTGTGATCTGCTGCTGGAGTTTTTGATTCCAGAATCCTCTGAACAGCCATTCCAGAGGTTCCTACTGCGCAACATGTTTGGGAATGTACATTAGAGACGTTTTATGCAGCAGCGTGGTCAAGATATGGTCCCATTTTGGTCTCCATCTGCCTTGATGAAGGAGAATTTTGTACACAAGAGGAAGCAAGGACTGGGCTTCTGTTTACAACATGTTTACAAACAATTTTACACAGGACCTTCATATACCGTGTGCAGTTGTTTCATCAATCTGGTCTCAGAGAGCTTAGAGGGAAATAGCAGTTTTTTAAAGCAACTTCTCCTTGACACCGAACCCTTTTCTTTGAGTGTCAGTCATTCCTGCTACAATCTAATCTTATACGCAAAAGACCAGTGGCTATGTGTCTCCTTTCATGCGTCCTCAGGCAGAGGATGAATCAGAGCCGACATACCCCATCCCATAATGCTTTGCAGTTGGTGGCAGGATATGAGGAGCCAATCATAAACACAGCCACAACCGTGTCTGTTTTCTAACCTACTTAGCAAGGAAATTAGAATCAAATCTTTCCTAATTTAAGATGATAATTTCAGCCCATGCCTACTTGCCTTCGAATGCCCACTGGATTATTGTAACGTCGTACATATGTCCACTTATCAAGGAAAACCTGTCGTCTTGCGTGAAAATGGATTGAAAATGTCTCATGGACTCAATATGACTTCAACCCATTTGCTTAAAATATGTTGCATGTAATAATAATTTACAACCTCATAATCAAGGCACTAATGGGGCTCTACTTTTGAGCCAAATTGTATGTGACGTAAAAAGTAAGATTTTCTGCAGAGAACTTCATATATACAATATCTTTATTTATGTATTATTTTTCATAGTTTTTTTCTGACTTTTTTGTTTTTAAGTGTGATAAATATATATATACACACACACACACACACACACACACACACACACACATATATATATATATATATATTGCAATAGTAAATAAGATAACATTCTCAATTTAGTTGAATTCTGTAATCAGGGTGTGTTGAATTTGACTGCTTTTTAAAATAAAATTAGGTCTCAGTCTTGAAATACCTGAAATATCAATGGGGGTTTTTTTTGTTAAAATTTGTTTTACCCCCCCCCAGCTTTACTATACAAAATATACTAAATGTTTTATTTTCAGTGTAGATATATTTAAGTTCTGTTATTTATTTCATTCATACCGTTATTATCCCAGGTCCATTGCTTAACCAAATAAAGCTCCAACATGAGAGTTATTCAATTAATATATATCTTAGAGTAATCCCTATGTTGATGGGAATAGATGGATGACCTACCAGCACACTTCTTCCAATTATTAATTTAATCCGTCAGTCCTATTTTGGTAAGTGAGCACAGCATCACCTACACAGACCTAGTTTAATTGGACAAATAGTCTGAGCGTGTAGGTTTGTGTTGATGTAAAAGTATACCGAGTTTATAAAAGTGTGAGAGTTGTAAGGACACGTGGATGAACAGCCAAGATTTGATTTGCCTTGGCTACTGCGAGAGGCCTTTTCCAATCTATCCTTGATTAGTATTGTTCAATAGAGCCAACATTTCTCAGCTGTTTAACAAGTATAAAAACATTGTTCACAATTTGGCATGTTTTTGAATACATAACAGATGTTTCATTTGATATTTGCTTTACCCTTGTTAATTTTAGCAGCATTAGTGTTATATGCTTAATTAGATGATATTAATGTTTTTTCAGTGCTGCTTCATTTTCTTAAAAGAAAACAACGGTTTACATAAGAGAGTGAGACCCAATGTTCATCATCATCAGTCAAAAGTGTTCTGCTCTACAAAAGCTTAGAGAATGTACTGTGGTTCCTTCCTGAGTCATGACGTGCCATAGAGTGTCGGCTGTCTGTGAAACTCCAAGTCTTGATCCAAGACTAAGAACATTTAAAACGATTGAGCTAGTTAGTTAGCAAGTTATTTTCATTGGTCTGAACCAGCTACAGCAAATCAATGGCAGACAGGCTACATTGTCTGTACATATACTCTTCAACAGTCATACAGCGTATTGCACTTTGTGCAAAATGTTAGATTTTGTTTCTCCTATCAATCATGCACATAATCATAATAAGCATTGAAGTATAATGACTGGAAAATGAATTGCTGCTATCCGCCAGTGTCTTTTTCAGGCCAGTGTATACAACTGTAGGCCAGGTCGAATGGGGACAGCGGCTTAGCCTTTCCCAATGTGACTGGGTGCTAGAGAATTTGGAAGAAGATGGACAGGTTGGAGACATATTTAAACGTAATGCCTTGAGCCTAATATGGGCTTTGTGCGCTTGTGTCTTGGCTTTCGAAAAAGTTGTGAAGGGCACAAGGTGGTGTTTGCACTTTAAGATTACAAAGCTCACATGTGTCCAGGTGTGTATTGCAGTCATACAGACACTTAACCTTATGATTGTCTCGCTTTGGCTATGTTAAATCACATGGCAAAATTAAGGAATGTCTTGACACCCAACTAGAAGAAAATGTTGTTAAAGGTGAACTTCAATTGCTTAAAAATTGAATTGCTTGAATTGTTAAAATTACCATCCACATATGACTGTGGGTGCATCAACAGTACATACGTTTTTTATTTCACAAATTGATTTGATTTTGTTTTAAATATTCATAAAACAAATGCTATTTAGTGTCTTTTTTCTCAAAATCTTGTCATGTGGTACATGAAGGCATTAATCTGTTAGCTGGTAATGACATGAAAAGTTAGTAAATGACTTACAGTAAGTTGGGCGCCACTTGTTTCAGCACTTGGGAAGGGCCTGGAGTTTGGGCAATCAGAGCCCACAGCTAATCAGGGAACACTGGGAATGTTATGCTTCGCTAACTGCAGACAGACTTGTAGAAATACACAGACATCAGTAACACATGCCAGCAGAGGGTTTCCCAATAATTACGAGTTTTAATCAAGAATGGGAACACCAATGGCTTTACCATCTTTACAATAATGATGATAACTATGTCAATTATCTCCAGCCGGAGAGTTGGTACACTTTGGTGCTTTATTAGGTAAACAGAAAGATTATCCTTTACTCTCATTAGATCTCACTACAGGGTAGGCCCACGGGAGGGCAGGCTGTGGCCTTCTGTGGGTCATGAAGGGTTCTGGACAACGGGTTTATACTCCACTAGCTGAATAGGCCACAGCACTAGCCTGGACAAAGGCCTGGGGACTATTCAGTGAGAGTTTCATGTGCAGATTGCTTCCAGCTTCCCGATAGACCCTTAGGAAAAACAGGGCTTCAGCCAACATCAACAGGACAATGGATTAGGACAGGGCTCCATAGAGATCAAGACTAATCAAGATCAGCCTCATGTCCGAAGGCCATCCGTCAGTACTGGGATGACGGAACAACATTTTTGGCCGGCCAGCTGTTTGTGTTAACTCGAAGGTTAGCATGCTAGAGTTAGAAAAGAAAAGCGAGAGAGAGAGCGCCGAAACCCGTCTGAGAAGTTATTGCCCATGTCCTTTGCGTTCACCCACTGATGTTGGCATTAAGAACGTGCCCATGTCTAGATCAAAGACGAACTGTAACATGTCGTGTCCTTACGTAACTCGTAAATGGATGAGAGCGCTATTGAGATTCAATTAAGCTCAGCTGAGGACCAAGTTAAAAATATTTACCCTCCTCCCATTGGACACACCCGCTTTCAAAGAGGATGACCTATTGTGACGCATTCGCTGACTCTTCAAGGGCATGTTGTGACGGAGACATTTCAAAAGATTTAGCAGATCAAGAAGAGGGCTTTACATAATCAAAGATTGCATCATACCAGTACCAAACCAACAACCAGGGTAACAGTGAATTCCCATCCCCACAGTGCATTTTAATCAGCACAGGAGTCGCCATTCGTTTGACAGGTTTTTTTTTTCTTCTGGAGAATTGTTTTTGTGTTTTGCCAATGGTAACATTATACTGTAGGAAAGGTCAAGGACTCTCCAGGTCCATATCATTATAACACAAAGAACGGGTTTGGCCCCTTGAGACCTCTTCAGTCCCCCACATCATTATTCGACATAGAACACTTCACTGGGTTCCCCTTCTGGTAATGAGATATATGCATGACAAGTCTACTGACAGAGCACTAGCAACCCTGCAGGTGGGAATCGAATTGAGCTAACTGGCCCAGGAGGCCCTGTATGGCAGACTCATTTTCTTCCATTAAGGCTCCCTCTGGAGTTGGCCCTCCCTGCCAACCGGGTCCCCATGCCCAGCCAGAGCGTTTCCCCATGCCCATTGTTATCTGACGCTGTGGCGCTGGGGCTCTGTGCGTCATGCTAGCATGGTTTACCGTAAGCGGCCTGGTCTTTTCTCCCTCAATAGACTGATACGATTACCAGGAGGCCCTGTGTCGATATCTGGCAGGAGACCTGGGTCTCAGAGGGTTGACAAGTTAGCCCCTTCTTGTCAGCTCAAAGACTGAGACCTTCAATGGGAAATGTGGATCATTCAAAACGATTGTTAGAAGATCTCTTTTGTGTCTTATTTGATTAGAGTGGAGTTAATTAATGTGAAACAACATGCAGTTCTAATTTGTGCAAAAATATGTCCAGAATAAGTGCAGCTTGTCCAAAGTTGCATTCTGACATGCTTTATTTTTTGGCGTTGACCAGCTGTAAGGTTCTGAATAAGCCTTATCCTTTTCTTCCTTTTTTGGTAAATTTTTCCTTGCATTTCTTTCAGTTTTTTTTTCTCTCCCTCCCTCTTCTGCTTGTATGGCATAGCCACCAAGTGCATATCTGTCGAGCCTAGTCAGATCCAGCTGAGGCTCCGAGCAGGAACAGCTCTTCAAAAGACTTTAGCATGAATCCAATGTAGACAAATGTGGTCCTGAGCTTCTCTCCTTCCATCCACCCGCACCATATCCCCATTATCTAACTAACCCTAACCCCATCCACTCGCACCATATCCCCATTATCTAACTAACCCTAACCCCATCCACCCGCACCATATCCCCATTATCTAACTAACCCTAACCCCATCCACCCGCACCATGTCCCCATTATCTAACTAACCCTAACCCCATCCACCCGCACCATGTCCCTATTATCTAACTAACCCTAACCCATCCACCCGCACCATGTCCCCATTATCTTACCAACCCTAAGCCCGTCCACCCGCACCATGTCCCCATTATCAAACTAACCCAAACCCTAACCCCATCCACCCACACGTGTCCCCATTATCTAACTAACCCTAACCCCATCCACCCACACCATGTCCCCATTATCTTACTAACCCTAAGCCCGTCCACCTGCACCATGTCCCCATTATCAAACTAACTCTAACCCCGTCCACCTACACCATGTCCCCATTTTCTGAGGTTTTCCACCATCCGTACAGGCCTAGCTCACTTTACTGAACTCTGTCCACAGAAAGATTGATATATGCGGACGAGCTTCACGTCTGCCTCCAACCTCCCATCTGTACTTATCATAGATATACAAAAACCTGCTATTGTTTGTTTTTGTTTTTTTTTACATTTTCTCATCGTTCTCACAAGGTCTCGCAAATGGTTGAGTACTTTTGTGTTTTGTTGAGTACTTATCTTGTTTTTCTGCAAAATAAGAGGACATGGGGCCAGCTGAATTTACGAGCCAATCTGAGAGGCTGGTCTTTGACCTCAGCAGAGGAACATGGGATGTTCAAAGGGGACTGTCCTGTGGGACTTGTGAACATGGTCTGACTGTAGTTTATGTCGTTGACTGCCAATAACCTTTCCAGGGCAGACACACTCTGCACACACACATACAAATGTCAGTCAGGATGTGTTCTGTACTAAGGGACAGTGTGTTTAGTCATTTACTACAGTAGAGTCTGGCTACTTGCGATGTAAAACTCAATATACTGTATGTCATCGTATAACATCTAATATCATGAGACCCAACCACATTTCAGCACGCACATGAGAAAAAAACACCTCCATTTTGAATTATGCCAGATCTCTATCTTAGCTTACTGTTTATTCATGAATTCAAAATATATAAAGGGGACCCCATGCTGTATAAAAAAGGCATGTGTGTAGCCAGGTGTTTGTTAAATGTTGTCTCCAATCTATTTGATCAAAGACACAATTATAATGCATCTCCTTCATTTGGTTTCTATCTAATCTGCATGTGCATTGTTCAATTGCATATTAAGTTAGCTGGGTTAAGTTAACTAGTTATGTGTACCCCTGTAGTGGATGTTAGACTTACCAGTCCATAGTGCCAATTCAGCTGTAGCCCTAGTACCATGGAAACTGTAGTGACACAAGCCTTCCGACAGAGAGCGCTGTACAATCACTTTCCACTTGCCTGGCATGGGCAGTAGGGTTTGTGTTCTAACCAGAAGGAGGCAGAATAAGCTAACCCTGAAGACTTACTGTGTGTATCTGATCATCCTCTAGCCTCTGTCACCCAAGGTTGGCCTATCCTGCTGTGCTAGGAGTCTAGATACAGTGACATAATGTCATGTTTGTTGAAATAGCTTGGACATTCCTCACGATATGTGCTGACACCAAGGTTGAGAGATGAAACTGTTGAAGGTGGAACAAAGCCCATTGTTTCAGCCGTGCATTTGCTTGAGCTGGCTTGAGTACGAACATAAACTCAAACAAAGTTATCTTTGCTTTTTCCCAACTTTCCTGGTAGGATTCTTCTCCCCATTGAATCAGTGGAATGTTGGCTGGCCATTGGTTGAAGAATCAAACCGCCCCAGGGAGAATCAACAATGCAGTGTTTCATATCATTTTACACGTTTAGCGCTCAAATGGGATTTCCAAAAACTGACAAATGGTGAGATGGATGCCAGCAAATGTCCTAGAAGAATGCAGTGCATAACTTGGGGAAAATGGATGGACCAAAGTTTGCCTGATTTGGCTACCCGCGATGGGGGAGTACCGGGGACCCCTGGTGAGAGCCTGCCACCTCTAATTCCACCACACAGTGTCTGATAGCAGGCCACTGCCCCACCCGTCTCTCTGTCTTCGCCAAGGTTCTGTCGGCGTTCCATCAAGGCGGTTTGGCGTTGAAAAACTACAATGATGTGGTGAAGTGAAAACGGCCAGATGATTGAGGAGGCGGCCACAGAACAAAGTTTCTGAGCATAATCTTTGCATGTTGTTTTCTGCATTCAAGACAGCGGACCAGACAGTGCGTGCAGACCCCGGGCTGCCTTTTTCGGGCTTTTGAACTTGTTCTTTTTGTTCTACACTAACTACGGGACTTGCTTGTGCGTGCTGCTCCAGAGGCCTTGTGCATGCTCCGGGTTGTTTTAGGGTGAACACTGAGTCTGGTTCTTTCAAAGAGTGGGATTGGTCAGAGGTCAGGCAACAGGGCCCTGTCACCAGACAGGGAGTACTGCTCTCTCCTTGACAGGATCCAGGTCCGCATCCTCCCTCATCTTCTCTCCCCCCTCTCTCTTATTTTACGGCTCTTCCCACTATCCTGCCGACCTCTGTGAGTCATGTCTGCTGCTGGTACTGTAGGTTGTGGGAACGCGTCTTTTCCATTGTGGAGATACTGTAGGTGGATGTATCCTGTGTGACCAGCCACCGCTTCATTTACGCTATAAATACTGAGTCATATTTCCCCCTTGCTGGACTTGTGTGCCATCATGGCAATAAAATTCCGCAAAAGCTTTATTCACACTCACTGGGGTGGGGGGCTAAGTAATTCATTAATTTGGGCCTCTGTCCAGCTAAAAAGGTTTAGTATGGCACAGTATCAGACTTCTTTAGAGCAAGCCCTTTTTTCTGTTTGTCAGCATATCTTTATTAAAACAAATGCTGGGTTGTATTTCAGTTCCTGACCTTGGCCAAGAAACTGTCGGCCAGATAAAAACACCAGCAGCTTATTAGAGGATTGAGATTAAATTGCTTCTTTTGTGTCAACTCAGCCCACAGCATTTGTCAAAAAAACAACTTCCATACTCCTTTTGTTTCTGAGACAAACCGCAAATAATCAGTAATTGTTAGGGTTTCACAAATTGTTAGTTTCACATGAGTGATTGTTGGTGAAAGATTGTTGGTCACCTCGACTTGGTGCTCACAGCTCAGAAGAACACAGACTGTCAAGACCAACAACTTTAGGGTAAGATGTGCGTCTAAGTGCCCATCAGGGCTCACCTAACCCTAACCCTGAGGCCAACATCATCTCCTCACTCCCTTTTCACTACCCTTCACCTACAGGGAGGTGTGACGGATTCTTCATTGTAGAAGAGACTTCCCAGCACTAAGTTGCTTGTTTCCCTTGGTGGGATTCTGGGAGCACAGTTTCACAACACGCACACACCCCTGCTCTCCATCCTGGACTCTCACTCCCCCTTGACCATCTCTGTTGGAACGGTGCACATGTCGGTCACAACAGCTGCAGTCCAAACGTGCACGTAGCGAACAGCGAACAGGAGACAAGACAGGCCATAGTGGGATAAAAGTATGCTCTAATTAAAACGCGTCCTTGCGCTCAAGACATCCAGACCCTTTCTCCAAAGTAAGCAGCTGGAAGTAGGTCAACGAGGAGGGGTGTCCAGGCCTCCCTGCAGGCCTCCTCTCCCTGCACGCCGCGGCAGCCCAGCGCTGGACACACGGCTAACAGGAACCAGATGCACTTGTGGTGCTTGGTGCTGGTCCAGTGGTGATTTTTATTCCGGTGTCCGTTAGCCTAATGGTCAGATGCAGTTGTACTACATAGCATAATTCATTGCTTTCCCGACTTTAGAGAACAGAGAGGAACGACGTTGTGGTTCAGAAAAGAAAGATTTTCTAGGAATCCGCTCGCTGATAAAGCGTCTCGGAGGTCTACCTCAAACCTTCTTCTGTGTCCAGATGTTGTCCACACATTCTTGTGTACATACAGCCCCAGCTGGGATGTCCTTGAGCTATGAGCTATCTGTACATATGGACATCAGGGTGTACAGTATGTGTTTCTGTGTGGCTCTCAGTGTCTGTTTTTTCGGAATCCCCCCATTTCTCCTTAGCCCAGTTCTCGGCAGCTGTTGTCTGGCCTGCTTGGCCTGTGAGCTGTGACCCGCGGTGGGGAGAGTAGGGGCCACTGAGACAAGTGTCCGGGTTGGCAGGTGACCACCCTGCACACATGGCATGCTATGCTCAAGCACCGCGCTTGCACTTTGTTCAGTACTAGTTACCTGAGCTTATTGAACCCTCTCGTAAGACCGCAGGGCATACTTCTGGATGCAGAGCTTATTCCGTCTCCAGCGTTGGATTGTACCCTGGTTCATCAGGGGTCACAGGCCCAGGTGGTTCAGATTTATGCCGCTGTTGCTCTCCAGGTCCAGCCGTCCAGACCCTCCTTCCTAGAAGCCTTTGCTCCAGTGGAAGTGCGTCCAGAAATGCCAAAGCAGGAAGCAGCTGTCCTACAGACGGCGCTCACGTCGGCTCTGCCGCATACTGCACAGGCAGCCACACACATGGCAAGGTTTCACAACGTGTAAAATGAGGGAATACAGAATATAGCTAATACAATTATGCACATTTTACGACATTTTAAATAGCTTAATGCCATCTATGTTATGTGGTCCATGTAGGCTGTCATATCCTGGGTTACAGTGGATGTTCTGCAGAACATGTGCATTGTTTTATTTTTAGTTATGGGTATAATAATAAAAAAAACTGAAAAATAAAACCTTGAAGAAACATCTACAACAAATGTCTTTGGACTCTTCTCGGGGAACCTTTCATGCAGAAGCTGTGTTTGCGAGAGACCTATTGCTATATCTTATGGTCAGGCCCCTATGATTAGTACGTTGGTTTGGGCTGGGTCAAGGCCTATGGGTTTTGTCCTGGCCATGCCTGTATGCGGTGCACCAGTCTGCAGCCATCCTATGGTCATGCTCACGGCTGGAAAAGATGGTTGTGTTGTAATGACAGACGTGTGACTACCACAGCCTCAATATATTTGCTTTCTAACTTGCATCAGTTAGGCTTCTCAAAAATGGAGCTGCCGTTCACCACAGGAACACTCCGGGGCGTAGACTGTAAATGCGTCGTTGAGGCACTGGGAAACATCTTTTCTTGGTTCAGAAATGGGCTCCAGCCTTAGGTGCATACTTCAGACTATTTCGCCTCTCTTTGTCACTCTGTATCTCTTGCTATAAGTGGGATACTGTTGCTGGGCACACATATAATACTTTAGGACTTGGTAGTACCAGGGTAATGTTGAGGTATTTTTCCAAGTGTAGTCTGTACCAAGATGAAATGTAGCCTCAAAAGGAGAATGAATGGCATATGGGATGGCGGTACCAGTGCTTCAAAAATGGTGTGAACCTTCTCACAGGAAAGATATTGTGAACTGTTGCATATTTCAATCACGGATTGATTTGTGGTGAAAATATAGCAGCTTTTGAACCTGAGCCCTATGGCCCATCAGCTGTTGGTTATATCAGCAGTCTCCAGAGAAATCCCCATGCATGAGGCGGGATGGTGGGAGTCCGCCAGTATCAGCCCATGATATCATGGGAAAGGAAGCGAGCCGTGTAGAACGTTCCCGAGATCCAATTTATGGAGTGTTTACGTTGGATCTACAGCGTTGGTAAGGGGAAAAAGGGTTGGCAAATCCACAGACAATTGATGACGTGTCATAGCAAGTATTGTTGCAAGGGCCCCTGGGGTAATGGTGAATAGTGACAAGGACACGCAGGCATGATGGAACACACTCACACGCATCATGTTGTTTTTACTCTTTTTTTCTCTCTTAATATGCTCTCGCTTTCCAGACGTTCATTGTCATACATCTACATAGCTCTGTCAGGAGCATTATGGAATGGTCTATGTCCAGGAATGTTTTAGTCACTAGGGTTATGCCATTTATAAGAATATTGGGGTGACACCATAGTTTTATTTAGGGAGAGTTGGTGTCCCTTCTGTGTTTTGAGTTACTTTTCCATGGACATTTCACCTAGGCAACCTTGGAGGATTTGTAGACGTCTGACTGCTGGAGCCAAGGGTGGATTATTGAGATAAGAGTGGAAAAAGGCGGGAGGGAACTCATTCATCACCGTGATTTAGAACAGGGGGCTGCCCTGAACGGTGTGGGGGTGCTCAGGTGAGTATTGCCTGTTGCCATGTGCCACGATGGGACGGTGTTTGTTTTGCAGAATGTCATCGGTGAATTGATGCCCATGGGTTTAGAAATAGGAGTGAGGTCATGTTGGGGTGGAAACCGCCTGTCGTCACCTGGGCTCCGAGCCTGTGGCACTGACACTAAGAGAGCACAGCTGATCCACTGTTTAGCACTTAAGGGTTTTTTTTCCATTTGAATTTTTTCCTGGCCAACTTTATCAGCAGGTGTGTGTGTGTATTCATGTGTGCACACGACTCTGATGTTTGTTGCGTTGCTGGCTAAGGAATTCCACATTGTCTAGACTTAATTGGTCACATTCTGTGCATCTCTTCAGGATTATAAAGGAAAATCCCCATCAGTCATCTGCATGTGGAGAGAGAAGCACGGCCAAGTGAAAAGTGGGCCAGCCAGTGGTCAACCCCCAAACCACTGGAGAGACAGAGCAGTGCACTCCCTCACACATGGACCAGCTGAACCCTCCACGCCTTTGTCAGCCCAGCCAAGGGGCCTAGTTAAAATACTCATGCAGGAGGAGGAGGGAACGTCAGGAAGAACCAAAGAGAAAGAGATAGACGAAGACTAAGGGGGGAAAGAAAGCGCGAGGCGGGTGATTATGACTCCTGAGGGAAGGAAATGGGCCTTGGCCTTGGAGTAGAGCCGTCTCCCTCTCTGCCCCCGTAGGCGACCCTGAAAAGGGTGGGGCTAATTGACTACACCTGGCCAGAGCTGGGCCTCGTGTGAGAGGCGCTCTTCACCCATTCAGCTGATGCCGATCTCTGAGGGGAACACGGGGGCCATCAGCGGTTCAGTGGCTTTCAGTGCAGCGTGTCCGGCAGTCCGTTGCAGAAGAAGCTGGGTGTTAAGAGATGTCATCCAAGCTAGTCCCGTTGACTCCATAAATGGCCGACTTTGTGCGGGATTGTCCCGTCCTATAGTTCTGGTTTGGCCTTTATTCAATGGTATGGTCACCACAAATTATGAAGGAATTGTTGAAGTACTGATGTGCTTTTTTATTAATGTGTCTTCATTGGAGACACACATTACTTGCACAGAGGTCATCAATCTTAGTTGAGTGACTGCAGTGTCCAGACCTCTTTGTTTTCATAGCTGTCGACACAATTCTTCAGCAGTTTTACTCGTCATATTTCAAATATTAAGCTAGCTCACAAACTTACAGCTACCTTCTTGTCTCAGAGATAAATATCACTCACGTTCCACACATACATCAAGGAACTAAAAAACTAAAATAGTAATAATTGATGACCATAAAGAGTTGAATAATGGACCTCATAAAGTTGCTTTTGTGAGCAAAAGTGGGGGTCAGAGATCAAGGTCACCATCTTTATGTACAGAACTGAAAGTCCAGCTTAAAAATACTACAATGTGTTAAGGAGTAAAAGCTGTGTTGTTTGCGTGTAAATTAGAAGAAATAGATTTACACTTTCAATTCTAAGTTGTCTTTATCTATATCAGGCTGCAATAGTCTTTTAATGTTAAGAATTGAAAAAGCTAGACTGACATTCCCAGTCTAGCTAATTTACCATTTCCTTCTAAATGTACAGTATCAACAGGATTGCCATAATTTTTCACTTGTGCTGTTATTTTGATGGAGTCTTATTCCGTTCAAACAATGCCTTCCACAAAAATGTACTTATTATAGTTCCTGTATTTCCCCCTAAATCTTTGTCCTTGTACTGTAAAAAAAAGAAACTAGTAAAGTAATTGTTCTTTTGTTTTATTTTCTGTCTTTCCTGTTGACATTATTTGTATCAGTATCCGACCAGAAAGACAGTTACAGTGTTTTCATCATGGCTGTGAAAAGGCTTATGTAAGTCCCTTGAGGGAGAGGTAATTTGGAGTCTAGAACAGGTGTGACTAAAGTCAAATCACTTTCCAGGAGGTCTCTGGGTGCATGGACCAGAGGAAGACTTTTCTACAGCCCATATTATTGGTGTTATCTCTTTAAGATCGATGAAGGCATGAGAAGGCTCCCCAGTTGAAGTAATGAAAATGTTTTTTTTATTCTGAGTCAAGGTGACTAATGAACCGTTCAAAAGTGCAACACATGCTGTAACAACCCTCTCATGTTATCTATCAACACAACGTCTCCTAGGGGCTCTCAACAGTGGGGTCATACAGTCTACAACCCTTTCCCCCCTACCAGCATGACACTCATACAGCTAAACAAGCTGCATTCACTCTGCTGGTTGCTGTTATTCCTCATATTTCTCATATGGGCCTGACAGCATGCTTGGCTATTGCACTTTATCCTCAATTAAGCTTGGCGTGATAAAACATGTTCAAATGGATATGTGTGTGTGCCTATGTGTGTGTGTTTATTTGTTTGTGTGTGTTCCTGCCTCCACTTGTGTGTTCAGGTTGAAGGAGGATTTTCTTGACGGGTTTCAACATCGTGCAGCAGCCCAGTAAAGCGTTTCTTCCCTCTCCCCATGACAGTAGTTATGGGGTTGCATCTCAAAGGGAAGTGTAAAAAGTGACAGGGCCTGTCATTTTAACAACCAGCCACTGTTGGCCTGGGGGGGTGGGGGGGGGGAGCCCGGTGGGGCAGCCCAGGCCTGAAGTCTCCGACATGGATAGGTCCTCCAAGCTGTTATTAGGTCTCTGATGAATGAGCCGCCAACCTGTGGTTTAGGCAATAGGCAGCGTTTCTGTGACACCGCACACACAAGCACTGGCGCACAAAGTAAACATGACTATCCAAAGTAACGTTTGTACCAAGCCAGGTTAACGGGCCTCATTGTTGGGTTTATATACAAGCACAAAGGCTAGGCGCCTTTCAGTATAATTGTCTGAAATTCAGAACCTTTATATATACAGTACCAGTGAAAAGTTTGGACACACTTTCCCTGTATATATACAGAATTGAGTGGAATGTGTAGACTTGCAGAAAGAAATTGTCTACATTGAAGACACTGTGCACCAAACCGACGGCTTGATGTCCCAAAGAGACAGGGCCCAGCCCACTAAAGTTAAACTAGCCCTTTACATGAAAATTGCATGGTTTTAATGGTCTGTTTGGTGCATTCAGAGAGCAAGCAAGATGAATGCATAACAACCTCATCGCCAGGGGACTGCTTTCTTCTCTTTTTTTTAAGCATTGAGACCATTGACTTTAATTTTGAAAAAGCAAATAACATTCTATGCCCTGCTATTTGTCCTAATTTGCCATGAATGTAAGAATGCACTTGCTTGACTGAAGTGTGAAAGAAAGGATGCAGGAGGGACTGCAGCAGGCTCTTCTGCCTGGACATGTGCTTTGCCTCAGGTTATGTTTGAGGGGACTGAAAAGGATTGCAGGGCTCTGCGTTTGAAGCAGAGGAAGGCCACAGCCGTTAGGTTCTGAGCATTTGGGTTGGCCAAGGCTGCTTCTTCTGCTTTCTGATCCACAGCTGACCTACTGTGGAACAAGTACGAAAGGGACTTGAAAACAGGCTCCCAGGCAGAAGAACAGAGCGTTGTCCAGAACTCTGGACGTGGTCCGTCTCGGCGTTGAGCACTCATATTAATGGAGTGGCTGTGTGAGGTCTGTGTGGGGAGAGCACAGTGTTTGTAGCAGTAGAGAACCGCCCGATGCCCCAGGTGGGTTGCCATGTTTGACTTGGCATTGCCAGCCGTAGAGGATTAGCAGGGGACACTCTCTGGCCCCAATCATTCAACTGTTTTTAGGCTCCACAGGAAAGCACTGACATGTTTTCTCTGCTCTGTTAACTCATCAACCAGAGCATAGCCTTATGACCCTGATGCAATTGACAATATTTTAATATTTCTCCACAGAGTTTACAACCTACTTTTGGAAAAGTATCTGCAGTCCATAAAATAAAAACAAAAAATGCACATACACAGCTAACTAACAACCCAGCTAACATAAATGCGTAGGTAAATGCATATACTATGATTGAATAGCTAGTGCTATTTCACCTTGACTAGCCACCATAAGATGTTGTGTACCCATTTAGTTCTCTGTCTCCCTGCTATCTCCAGAGAACATCCAGAGAACCTCATTTATCACCCGTTACACCACAGGGCCACCCGCTCACCACCACCTCTTCCCTCTCCTCTTCTCCCACCTCGCATTGCTCGAGTCCAAGATTGATGCCCCCTCATGCCTTCTCTCTGGGATGTCAGCGAGTAAACGTCCCGTGATCCATCACGGAGTCCGAGCTGCCGCTGTGGACGGGCTTCTTATTTGGATTATACATGCATGATGAATGAGAGGGCTTGGTGTCGTCTGCTTGGAGGACGGGCTAGCAGAAACAACAACAGTGGGGTCGGTCAGTCTGCGCTGTGGGCCGCGTGGAGACTAGCTCTGCCGGCCGCATGACCGTGCCCTCTCCCTGCCACGTCAGGACTCACTGAGAAGGTGAGTCACGTCTCAAATTCTGTCAAGCAACGCTGAAATGAACGAAAAATAACCATTCTAACGAAGGCCGTGGATGGGGCAGCTACAGGGGTGGTGGTGGTGAGTTGTGAAATAATGCAGCTTCACTCCAAGTTGGTGAGTCAACGTACTGTTGCTTAGCGATAAAGATGCAATCAACTGTACTACCTGACTGCAGAAAACAAACAGATGGAGAGTTTGCAAGTTTTTTATGCCTGTCACGGCATAATTTGACTCCAAAGGTAAAACATGCATTAAACATACTGTAACTTGGCTTCCACTTGCATAAGGTAATTTAATGTAATTTAAACTTGATCCCTTACAAAGCTTGGAAGCAACAATTTGGGATTGCATTATGCTTTCATTGTAAGGGTGTATTATATATCATTCCATATTTGATAATGATTGAAAAGTTGGATATGGTCTAAGTAAAGTTTCATTGAAATGGTTGATTTTAAATGCATTTCCCCATTTAAAGCTTGCCGGCCCTATAAGGTGCTCCCAGTGGAATCTGGCATCGAGTAGAACCCCGCTCAGAAAACAAGGTCTATTAAGAACCAAACATGCATTCCAGAACCAAGATGTAGTCTTGAAAAATGCAGAAACATTCAGGGAACATAGCTCAACAAAGCCTCCCACTTTGGCTTTCTGTTCCCCATTACTCTGAAGGCCAAGAGGCGCTGCTTGAAATATTATGTCATAGGTTTTCATTTTGATTAACTGTGCACCCTTAAATGCCCAGCATGTCCGTCCATCTATCTGATCACAGCTACTGGGATAACCTTTGCCAGTGTTGCACGAGAATGGTCTCATGTCGCTGTGCTACGGTATCAATAAAGATGATACCTTGTTCTTTGAAACTTTGCTCTGACCAGTCATTCAGTCACATGTCTCACACATATTCCAAAATTGTTTCATGCTTGTGGAGGTCTTCCTTCTCCTATTAGCAAGGTCATAGATATCCACACTTTTCTTTTTTTAAATAAGTGGCATTTCCAGAGAGGCAAGTTTATCAAATGGCATTGACAGAAATGCCATTCCAAAGGAAATTTGCAGTTGGAAGTACAAAACTATGCAAGAGTTTCACATTATTTCTGCCCAAGGGTATGATAGGACATTCCTAATGAGTGGGAGCATGGCACAGAGGACCCCTTTGGAAACACATTCACGTTCAGGAGATTTAAACCATGTATGTATTTCTCTGGTGTACTTCACTGCATGGCAGGAGAAGCCCATGGCCTCCATAAGACATAGCAGTCCTAGTGGAGGTTTACCTCTCCTGGCAAACTCCCTTTTGTGTCTGTTTCCGCTCAGATAGTCTTGTGGGGGGAAAGGTCATAGGTGCCCGCTGGGGCCAACTACTTACCAAAGAATCCATAACAACTATATTTGTTGTGATACCAGGTACAGACACCCTCCACAGACGAAAGGGCCGACAGGCAGGTGTGTTGGCTAATTTGTCCCCCCCTGGTGAGGTCTGGCTGGGGAGCAGTATGTAGTGGTCAGCAGGGCCTGTCAGTGGTGGTCATAACAAGGCCTAATCCCCCCGAGGCCTTCAGAGTCACGGACACAGAGGATTACACGTCATCCACTGGCCCACCACGCGGAGTCTGTGAGCGCATAGAATTCACACAGACCGTTATGGCATGACCATTATTGTGCATGAAACATTATTGCGCGTGACATGCTTGGAGCACGCTTGTCTCTGCTTGTTTTGTTTTTGTCTGGTTTTGGTTTGGGCTGAAATAAATGAGTACTTCTACTACTACTACTGCTTTTTTTACCTCTCTGCAAGACTAGAAACGTTTAGTCAACGTCACCAAAACCTTCCTTCAGCCTTTGTGAGCTGCATGTGAAGTGACCTGCTATAGGGTAAGGTGGCTTCAAAGGGGGCTTTGGGACCGAACTTAAAACGACTTTGGTGGACTCAAGACTGGCCTGTCAAACAAGTAATTGGCAACTTTTTGATTTTCCTAAATGTTAAAACACCTAGACTAATAATAAAATATATTTCATACAATTTTGCAATTAGCAAGTCACAGCAAGTCACATGGGATGTGTGTGAGCATGCATGCGTGTATAAGACAAGAGTTTTATTGAGTTATGATACATTTTCCTATTTTTATTGACATATTAACTCCCGCGGCGCAGTTAAATCAGACGGACTTGCTGTCGAGAGTGTCTGGCACCTGAGGCCTTCGATGTTAATAAGACGCCGCTGGCCTCGTCGACATTCATGGGTACTGCTTTTTACAGTCTTACCATTACAGTCCTGGGTAATCCCCTTCAATGAAGAAAACCCCCAGTACATGTACAAAGGCTTTGCTAATGCCATTTCACCCTGGTCATCCCTCTGTCTATCCTATGCACAGTCCCACAGCTACACGCGAGCTTTGAGAGCGGCCGGAAGAATGAGCCAAATCAGGTCAAAGTGAGCTATTAATTTCTCCCCTCCCACTCATGTTGGAAAACCGACCACGCCAGCATGTTTTTGCTTCACATGTTTGTGTTGGAGAAGATAACGCTGCATTGTGTCCAGCCGAGCTTGCCGTATATCTACAGGACAGGAGACAAAGATAACATGGAGAAGCCAAGCAAGTTACCGCACCTTAGCGTTGACCACTGGATATTAAAACCAGACATACATACACTGTGGCCCTTCTTATGATCCTACCTACTATGATAGGATCTTTCATTTTGTGAGATAGAAAACCTATGGCCCTATGTGCTCACACTGAACTTCAAATGACATCTGTCTCAAGCCAAGGTTGGTTGCTATTCTGAAAGTTAGTCTGTTGCCACAAAATGGACCTCAAACGGGTCAAAACACAGTGTGTGTAAAGTTTGCTTTTGCCAGGACTACAGGAAACATATTCTTCAAATGGCCTTGGCACAGTTTTCTCAAAAGGCGTTTTCTTTGAGATTGTTTCACACAGTTGAAGGAACTTTTTACAACATAAAGTGCACAAAGTACACACTGGCGTTCAGTGTAGGCCAGGACATAAAGTACATACTGGCGTTCAGTGTAGTCCAGAACTTAAAGTACACACTGGCGTTCAGTGTAGGCCAGAACATAAAGTACATACTGGCGTTCAGTGTAGGCCAGAACATAAAGTACATCCTGGCGTTCAGTGTAGGCCAGAACTTAAAGTACACACTGACGTTCAGTGTTGCCCGGAGCATTTTAAGTGCCTGGATTGAAGTTATATTCATCCATGTTCCACATTATTCCAGCCTGTTGCTTTACAGACCCAACCATTGCTTTGTTTCCAAACACCCCCTGCTCTTCATACTAAGTTCCCATGTGGAGATGTTTGCTCACAACCGTGTCCCGTTACATGTACAACAGTGATTAGGCCACGGCTCTCCCTCCTGTTGGACGGGGGGAGTGTGAGGACGGCGCAGGTCTGGTAACGTGAGTCTCTAGAATGCTGGCATGAGGAATGAAACATCGGAATGGAGTGAGGTCAGCCTGTTTCCTCGGTGACTCTCCAAGGATGCAGGTGAAACAGATTTTGTCATTAGATCGGTCCCTTTGATGGTTTCTTCTCCACGGGAAATAAGGGGGGAAAATGGTATTGCTTCCAGACTACTCAGTCGATCGGAGCAAGGACCGCGACGTAATCCACTGAGCTTGTTTGTTTATTTTATAGGTCATCAGGAATCACTTACAGGAAATTAACTTTAAACTCTGTTATCACACCATTTGCCCTCGGCTTGTGTGTTTTAATAGTGTAGTGTTAACTTCAGATTCTTTGTGATTAAACATGTATTATCATAGTTGTTAACATGCTGTGCGGTTATGTCTCTTGAGCCTTGCCCTGTAGGGTATAGATAGAAGATGAAGATAGACATCAAAGATTCATCCAGAATACATGCTGCCTGCCAAGGTCTAATGTTTAAGTGGCAAGACTTACGAAACCCTTCAATGAACCTACATCAGCGAATGTGTTTAGACATCGTTAATTACACCTCATTTAGTGCATCTCTTCTTGGACTCGGCACTTGTTCTTTTAAGAGCACAATTTGGTATTGTTTCCCCAAATAACGTTTCCCTAAACCGAATTCAAAACAACCCTGATAAATTGCTTTGTGTAACCCAAGCATTGTACCACAGCCTCGATTGAATGCACTCGTTCTCCACTGCACTGTCAAAGCACGTGGTATGAGGCAGGATGCCTGCAGGGAAGGGCAGGAAAAATAATGCACAACTAGATTACAGTTGAATAATATTTGGTGACAAAGCATGGAAACTGTTTGGCTATTTGCATTATACAGGGGCGATTGAGCTGAACAAAGGTGCGAGCAGTAAAAGTTGATCTCTTGGCTAACGAACAGACTCCCTGTCAGAACACTTTTATGGGAACACTGGGAACTGATGTAACAGCTCATCCGATTCATCAAAGGGGTTCTCTGCACTACAATCTGCTATGATTGAGCCCCAACAAAACAGGTTTGTTCTCATGCCAAGCGGTTGAGTTGAAGTTCAACTGTTCATGCTGGACAATAGACAATAGTTTTTTGTCATGTTGTACACTAATTTGAACTTGAATCACAGTGTGTTTACTTCTTTTTTAAATAATACTTTTTTGGCGACCAAATGTTGCAAAAGTTGTTGTCTGATTTTGCATTTTGCAGGGTGTAAAGATTGAATTTCTGACACTGCAGACACAAAAGGAATTCCCTCTCTTAACTGTTTGGGATTCTAGGGTTAGGCTAAGCCTGTATAGGATGTTTTGGTTGTTGTTTTGTTTACTTTTGGATTTATTGCTGTCCAAGTAATAAGTATTTGCACTACAACATGTAATACAATCTGACAATTGATTATAAATTGTCTCTACTTAGCTTCAGTCCTTGCTTACACATGTGTGTGGGTCAGTCACCAATCTCGAATCTCGAAGATTTAAGGCAAGGCAAATAATTGTCTTTCCACACTTCTTGGGATGAAGAGAGGAGCAGTCTGCATGCCTGCAATTGCTATTGAGTCCTCCCCCACCCCCACCCCACCTTCTTTCTTGCTTTCAATTGTAAACAAACAAACTGCACACGTACTGTTGCCACTGACTACACAAGCTGGTTTCCTTCCTCACCAGATCTGTCGGGCACTCACCTATATTGCTGTACATTCTGAATAATACTTATCGATGTTAGCTGCAGAGCATGTGAAAAGCAGACAAAAAACACAGCTACCCAAACGAACACTGCTGGAGTCACAGCAGCCTAGGTGACGGACGAGGACGAGGAGAGCTGGTTTGTGAGTCAGATGCCGACTTATGTGTTTTCCAAAACAATTTGGCTGGTACTCATTTAAGGCCATTTATATATCACCCCTGTATATATTCTGTGTGCTTTATATTTCCCTCCTACAACTATCTCTATTGATCCTCTTTCTTTACATAGCTGGCTTGCTGATACCACACTGTCCTGAAAGGGTTTAATCCACTAACTGTTCTGTCTGGCAGAATCTGCATGGCCTGGAGGCTGGCGGAGCAGCCTTTTGAAGGCATTGCTTGGCACACTCTGATGAGCCCGTACATGTAGTGAGAGACGGGAGAGAAAAAGATGACCTCATCGTCACAGCACACCACCAGCTGGAAAGCTGGACGCAATCATAGAATTGGGATTGACAGACAGATATATTCCGCAAGAAACATGTATGTTTTTTGGCAGAGGTCGTTCTATGCCTGATCCAAAAGCCCCTGGTCCCTCAGTGCCTTTTGTTTTCTGAACAGGGGCACCACGTTTTGATTCTGGGAGGACCTGACTAGATGATGTATTCGGGATGACCTCTAGTTTTGAACTCCTGCACACCTCCTGGTTGAGGAACTGGAGACAAGGACAGTCAAATTTTTTCTGATGCTGTTGGAGCCTAAGCGGACTGTACTACAATTAACCTATAGCCTGTGCTAACACAGCGCTCTAACAACAATAAGTTAGCCTGAGACAACGTTGGTCTATCGTTCATGGGCCTGGCTAAAGAAATCTAATCAAGTCTGATGGGCGACCAGCCAAACCGAGCTCTAGACCTCTTATCACATAGCTCTGCTGTCTGGGATGAACCACAGCCCCTTGATAAGGACTGCATACAATGTTCCACCCAGAATTAACACGTGTTTCATCATCATCCTTTCATATCTCAACTCTTTCTGCAGGCATTTTGTGTTTTTTAAGGGGCCTATAATTCAGCCCTGTGGGCGTTCTGGTATCCGGCAAGTCGTCAAAGCGTGCACTTCTCATCTCTCCTTTCTTCTTAATTTGTTATACCCAGAGGCTTCGAGGCCTGTGTGTTGTGGCTCCAGCTGGTGGGTGGCAAGACGACAGCAGACCACCCCCACTTCCCCCAGCCCTCTATCTCTCTATCCCTCTCTCTGGAGCCACGGTCGTGGGCCCTCCACAGGTAAGTTGTCTATTCAGCGCCGTCTGCCACACCCAGCCCCCACAGCCAGCCCGTTAGCCCAGGCTGGGGTTACATAACCCCCCTAAGCCCCCGTGATTTACTGTACAGGTGTTGTGAGCCTCAGAGGTGGTAGCGGCGAGCCCGTAAAACAACTGTGGTGACATGCTGTAGTGGAGCTGGGGGTTGCTGAAGGACGCCCGTGTGGACAGGTGGAAAGACATGCTGCCCCTTCTTCCTGATAGGGAAGGGCTGCAGGACGGTTTTACTGCTCTCTCTCTCTCTTGCTCTCTCTTGCTCTCTCTCTCTTTCTATGTTATTTAAATGAATTCACTCTTTTTTTTTGTTTATCCCTCTCATGATATTCTTTGTTCACAATCTCTAACTACCGATGCTTCCCGGTGTGTCTCCGAGCTGTTGTGCTGGCTGTGGATAATAATAATAATAAAAATAATAATGCTAATAATAATAATAATTAATTTGATATAGCGCTTTTACATCCTTTGGAAACTCACAACATGGCCATCAATGTGTAGCACACACCTGAAAGCCTCTTCGTCTTATTTCGGTATTTTGTAGTTTAACTAAATTCCATGAAGGCATATTTAAAGACATTTGGCCATGAATTCAGTACAGTATATCATATATGGGATTCTTTAATTTTATGCAGCCTGAGGTGTTGATATTTTGTGGGAAAAGAGTCTTTTAAAAGTTTAAGGCACTAGTTTTTTCTAGGACTTTTGAAACAACCCCGCCCCAGTTCATGCAACTCAACTGACCTCCATCTCCACAAAGCACACCTGTCCAGCTCCCCTAACGAGAGCCGTGAGTTACATTTTAAAGGGAAGGAAAACGCCCACACTGATTCACAGCCTCGTAATAGGAGTTGTAACTTTACCAAAACAGAGAGGTTTACTGTATGTTTTTGTAACGTCCAGAGAGGGAGAAATAAAGAGGTTGGGCGATTGAGAGAATAGGGGGAGAGGTTGCATAGTCCATATCGTTGGAAACCATTCAACATACTTTAGGTGGACCACCAAAGAGAACTTTATGTTCTTTATCTGTGTTCGGCAGACAAGCATGTATTTTACACTGCCGTAAACATTTCACAAAGAACACCATGCTGTCTGACAAACAAGGGGATTTTTACAGAAACTTCCCACATTTTCTGCTATTTTAATGGAGACTCATAGGGATAATACATATCGTTATTTCCTCAGGCAGGGATAGCCCATTTCTTTGATTTCCATCAACTCTGATTGCTCTATCTCCTTTGGCCGGCCATGCCATGTAGAATTATGTTTCCTCCATGTAAGAGGTCACAGACAGTGTGTCTGTTTGTGATTAAGTTGTAGAGGGAACTGGTCTCATGAGAAACCTCAGGCGCTGCATTGTCAGACTGACGTAACAGAAGAATAGAGGTGCCCTCTGGCTGACTAGACCACGGAGCAGGGCCCGACCCCAGCATTACTCAGAGGTGAATATGTGGCCCATGATCGTGTTCTCATAGAGCGTGCCATCCATACTATACTCAAGAGAGAATGTGGCAAACTGAACAAAGTGATATATATGAGAAGCAATGTCTAAATTAGCCCAGAAGTAATGGTTACAAGGAGCCACTTTGTGATTCGGATCTGTATTTCCACTTTTGGCCATGAATGTGGTTTGAAACTGTTTCAATATTTTGTTGTGGGAAATTATGCCTCTCTCTTTCTCTGGAGACTTTTGTGGAAAGCATCTGCAGAACTTTCCCCCGGAGACATAGAAATGCCAAATTAAAATAAACTCTACCACAGGAAAGGAAACGATAAAATGATGTTCATTCTTGGAGCGTCATCACTTGATGTTGGCCTCTGAAGTCAAATGGTCAAACGAACATTTGGTATCTGTTCCTTTCTCCCACATACCCATGCAATATGTTCTCATATCCATATGTAGTGTCAACAAATATCCATATACTGTGTCGCCACAGCATTTTTCCTTTTACCAGCATTTTCACCCAATGTGAAGTTAAAATGGCACATTTGAGAATGAGAAACTCAGGGAATGTTTGCAAAACAACTAATATTACTTTTCACTCTGCAAATTTCATTGGGATCAAAGAGCTAAGAAAGTAGTTATTTTCAATGAAAACTCACACATTTGTACAGTTCTGATGATTTTGTCTGCAGCCAAAAAATTATTAAAGGTGGGCCTAAGCAATCGCTTTGGAGTTGACGTTTTAGGAGGTACTCGACTGCCCTTAATTTCCTTCTTTTAGGACGGATAGGGTCTTGTAGTGGCAGGTTACAGTGATCGTCAGATGTTTACCGAATGGTACGCTGAGAAATCTCCAGAGGACTATAAACCAGTCAACCACATGCTCACTCATATGCTGCAGTCATAGGCACTGGTGATGGTTCAATGGCCTCCACTTTTCAATCTCTGAGAATATGATTCTCTTTCCTCAAACTCTTTACCACCAAAGTGGCATCACCATTCGTGGAGCGATTTGTTTAAGTAGTCTCTTTCCAATGCATACATGTATAAATGCATGCCTTTTCTAGTTTAACTGTGGAACTATCTCTGTAATTTCTCAGCCAGTGATGTTGTTTGGGCAACAGTTTCCCAGTTCACGGCTGCCAGGACTCCACAGCACTTGAAGGAAGGCCACTGCATCCAAATGTGTGGCCACAGCCCTCGTGGTTCATCTCCAATAGTTTGTGTTGCCAATCACACCCAAGACTGTTTTGCAGGCCCACGTTTCCTTGCCTCCCATGTGTGTGGATAGGATTACTGGCAATTGCGGAGCTTTTCACCCAGATCCAGTGCCTCAAGAGAACGCATGCGGTTTTCCCATATTGATGGCTGTCCCGCTGCCAAGCCATGGAAACATGAGGTGGCCAGGGTCTTGCTGGGATGATGTGAGGCTTACTTCACTGCTGCATGGCGGTGAGTCAGTCCTCTGGGTCTCTGCGCTGTGATCGGCACAGCCCTGAGAGGAGTTTTCGGCCTCCAAACACGCCACGCTGATGACGACAAAACACCACATCAGACCCAAGGCATCTGTCACGCTGTTCTCCTCTGGCTCTCACATGTACTGTAGAAAGAGGCCGTTCCCTGGAAAAGATGATACTTTGACTTGTAAACATTGGAACAGGGGTACAACTGAACAGCGGAGCTAGAGACTGAGCCAACTACTCAAATAGAACACCTCATTGGCGCTGAGGACGGCCTCTCAAAGAATATTCCATGTTGACAAATGCCAAGGTCGCAAAGTTTACACAACTACCCATTTAGGATGATGTTCGAAATGCAGCGCTGACAGACAACAGGAGAATATGAAGATGAAGGGCCTTAAACAGAGCGAGTTGGCCAATAAATACCTGGTGTGCATGGGGGACTGACATCAAAAGAGGAAAGTTGTTGAGGGTGTGATGCGGCACCAAACAATCCTCCGCCGTGTGGTTGCCGCGGCAACGGCCAATGATGTCAGCAATAAACAAGGCAAAACACGATTCTGCGGTAAGATCATCCACCTTCGCCGATCTGATTGACTCCACGTACTTTTAATGACTCGCGGGCCTGATCACATCCAGATGCCGCCCGACGTCTTGTGGCCAATTGATGGCTTTTGTTTGAGCGGGCCAACTACCTGGTGTGAGAAGAACCAGGATTGCTGGGACGTTGAGGTCATGAGCGCTGAGAGCGAAAATGAACAGGGCCATTCTCCGTAAAAACAATACTTTTTAGGGCCGGTCACTTGTGCCGCAGTCTTCTATCATAAACATTATTAAGGCTAATCTTCTTTACAGATACCTGCCTCCCTCTCCCAATATGTAGATTGCTGCCAATTCAAGTCTCAGACTATCATACCAGTCAATACCTTCCATAAGTCATGCTTCAAATATTCACATCCCTCATGCAAGTTCAATATCTTTAACAGTGGTCTGTGCTTTCTTGCCAGCCCATGTGGAAAGAAAAACAATACATTTAAACATATAGGTATGTAACAAACATTGTATTGTGCAATAAAAAGATGCAGTACATTTTATATTTAATAGCAGGAGACAATAACAGAGGTTGGTCCTAGAGGTCTGTCGTATATGAAAAGCCAACATTAAAAATCTAGTGTTGTGTAGGGAAAACGCACACGGTATGTGGAGTAAGTACAGGACTGAGACCATTTTCCACACGGGATCATATAAAACCTTAACACCAAGGAGGAGTGATTGTCTCAGGGCCCTACTTGTGTTGCCGTAGTGAAATGGCTAATGATTACAATAAGACTTGCACTACAGTACCTCATGCCAATTCTGAAGTTTAATTGTGTTACTACAGTGTGCATGCTCTGACACACAGGGCAGGTGTGTGTTATTAAAATCCCTCTTTGCCTACTCCCTGTGGTTTAGGAGTTGGCCCTGTTAGGGTTTGATTCACATATCGTTAGAAATCAGTCGAGGGAACCAACCATTTGCTGCTAACTGCAGGTTTTGAACATGTTTAAGCATGAGAAACACACGTATTAGCAATGATTATACTTATATGTCTCTCTGTTCAACACACATACACACCTAACAACACAGTTGTCATTCTTCAAGCTTAAGTAAATAAAGCTGCTTGATCTGTGGGCTTCATTAGAAACGTACACAGACTTTGTGTGGCCCACTGCAGGGTGCTGGGCTTTTATGAACTCATGGACACACTGCAGACACAACAGTTCATCTTGAGAAAGGCAGCCCTTTGAACCGGAGGAGTCCACTGTGAGGACCTGCAACACACACACACACACATTCATGCACACGGAGGCAACCATAGACAAGTACGTACACACATGCAGGCACACACACACACACAGTATTTCCTGTTAGAAAAACTGAAGATAAAATTTTAAAAGCTACAGCTGCAGTTTTACAACATGGAGTAACATGCATGGTCAGAACTGCAAAGGTTAATTCCTTTTATTCCAGTTTGCATAGTCTAGGTTTTTGTTCTAACAGAGATACTTTACCATTTATTTTTACAACACAGCAAATTATACATTGAAGAGTTTTAATAATACTAAATAAGCAGGTCAGAATAACAAAGGGTAAATCAACATGGGATCTTAATGAATACTTAAACAACAAGACGACAAACGCAGGATTAACGATATGGAGAAATTTGATGTATCCTTAGGGAATTCAGCTCTGACAATACTGATGAGAGGCTTTTAAGTCCAGCCTCGCAGGAGCCAGGGCTTCAACCTGGGTATCCAGTAGGTGGAGCTGGGATGGATGTGGGCAGATGCTTGCGTTTACAGAAGGTGGAATGACCATAAGGAATGATGAAATTGGACTTATAAATAACCTGATCTGATTGGCTGAGGTTGCTTGATTGATTACCTGATTACTGGATGTGTTAAGTTATTGTCTGTTGAACCAGTTTTGAACTTCTCTTACTGTGAGCTTTACTCACTAAATATAATACTATGGATTATATATTGGGACATTGGCCTCAATGTTCCTGTAAAAAAGTGATGTGGTGCACCATATTGTAAAGTACAAGTAAATTTAATGGAATATTTTAGTCAGTGAATACAGTATATTTTAAATCCCTAAAAGGCCTGGGTATCTAAGCATTAGGTGTAAAAGCAAAGATTGTTTTCAGAACGTATGCAAAGTACTGAGCGAACACACCATTCGACAAGACAAGATAGAAAGTTTTTACAAAACACATTCATCTACAGTAGATCAAAGGGAGACCTTTGCGTACGTTCTGTTTCGCTCTGCCTCCGAGCACTTCTTTCTCATTTGTCTCAAAGCCGCTGCGGTATTGACGTGTCTCTGGGGTGATTTACGGAGACTCCCTGCTCACTATAAAGGCAGGACAGAGTGCTCTGTCTCCGCTGTGACCGGCATTTGTTATGGCAGCGGAGCATTTTATTTCCCAGCTTCATGATACTCAATTAAACAGCTGGCATGTATTAGTACACTTAACAAATAACAATGAAAAGCTTTCAATGTTTACCGTGCCATGACAGCTATATACATTTTTTTTCCAAAACTACAGTTATCCTCTCGTTGACAAAAGCTAAAACCCCATCTTTTGTTACAGTTTCACTGGATAAGTGCCATGACTACAAGCACATTTCATTATTTTTGGAGGTTTAGTGCACCACAGACACACTGCAGACTTCATGGCGTGCCTTTTGTTTTAGAAAAAAGTTGCTTTAATTGTGTGATGGACAGTGAACGACAGATGGTACGGCCTTTTTCCAGTGGCATGTAAGAAAGCATAAGATCGGCATCAGTGGTGTGCTCCTCCGAAACAGCTGGAGAAAGTTTGAAGCAGGTAACCGAAGCGCACACAGTACATCAACTGGAAACCAAATGTTTAGACCAATTTGCACGAAAACCACATGCACCACTACTTTTATAGCTTTCAAAACACACTAATGAATCCACATGTTTCCTTGCACAGGAAATGATGTAGTGCCACCACCACCACCACCACTCTACGTCTGAGTGGTGTCACAGTCTCAAAGTCCCTCCTACACACACCAATTAGACCCACTCTGTCTCAGCCAGTAAATAAAGCCCTGCGGTCCGACGAGACAGAGCTATTTTGACCACCTGCCTCAGTAATAATTGAAATGTCTAGTGCAATAACATTATTCATAATGTTATTTCAAGAGGTTACAAGACCTGTGAAAACCATCTGTCATGAGCATGGGTAACCACATCCACAACCACGCACATGTTAAAAGTGCGACAGCACACTCACATACTGGACCCATGCATTAACCTTTCCAATCTCTTGAGTGCCTGGTGAGGCTGCTGTGCAGGTCAGGGGGAGGGTGAGAAAGCCCTGTGGTTTTCCTGCCTTAACTCAGCTCCCCGCCGAGCTTCGTCAACACCTGAGGATGTGTCCGCGCCTCTGGCCTGCGGCTGTGGTTTCAGCCCTCTGCCCTGCGGCGGGCCCTGTGGCTGCCTCCTTCGCCCCACAGGATGTGCATGGGAAAGGGATCTGGGTCAGGGCACACCACCGCCACAGGGCTCCTTGTTTTCCACAAGGCCCGCTATTCCTGTCGTCGGATCAGCCGCGTTAACAGGCATGTCGGTGGAATCATTACGCCCCGCTGAGGGATGACGTGATGTGTCCCAGGCTGGCCCACTTGCTGCTCATGGTGAGGAGCGGCGCGGGCCATGCCAGCCTTGATGAAAGTTGGTTCAAGGGCCAAATCCTTCTCCTTTTGGATGGGCCTGGTGTTCCGTTTGTTACGACCTGGCCTCAATTGACTTGTCTTCGCTGAAACCAGCAGGAGGTAGAGCTCCTTCTTGCTTGTTGATGGCCAAAAATCATGTGCCCCAATCCCCTGGAGCGAAGCTACATCCTGGGGTCACTGAATACATTGCCTCGTGTTGACATGGTGGATAGACCTACAAGTGTCACAGAGGGCAAAACTGTAGTGTTTGTAGACCCAGGATGGAGTTTTCCATACAACCCTTAGTTCTTTCTATCACCATCTTCAGAAACAGCACACAGTCCAAACAATCTGTCTGTCAATCACTAGCTATTTAAAACCCTGTCAAAACAGGCCTGTGTCCTTACAAAACATGGTGGTTCCACAATACTTTGGGGGGCTTGTAAATAGTAGTGCGACTCTGTGGTCGGTGTCGAAAGAAGGAATCCGAGGAATGGGACGAGCTGCCACAGTCACAACAACAGGGAAGGGGGAGAAGTGGACAGCATCTCCGTAGATGGATCTCGAGGGCGAGGCCAGGTCACCTGCAGTGCAGCCCCAGAGGGGCTTCCCGTCCACGCGCCATAAACATCCACCTGGACGTGTGCGGGAAGGCCCCCTCCGCCCTGGGGTCATGGGGTCAGCCTTTACGTAGATTGCTCAACGAGTCAATCAGATAACCGACAGGTGAGCCGGAGGCCAGGGAACCCCCCCCCCCCCCACACACACACACACACAC
>JAVQIZ010220051.1:0-27874 GCA_036023535.2 Galaxias brevipinnis | reverse complement strand
CCTTCTTAATGTTGTCCCCCCCCCTCTAAAGGGACTTGAGAGTGCACCTGTCTTTAAGCGTCTTGCTAATAGTTACCTTAGGCCTTGCTTTAAAATCCCTTGCGATCCTTATTTCGGAGGCCCAGGTGTTCCTGCTTGCATTTCATATCACAGTTTTGAATTTCGCTTTAATGTTTTGATGTGAACTGCCTTGCACATGTTCTTTCTTGTACATGCCCTTACTTTTGTAACTTACAAGCCCACATTTACATGGGGCAGTAGCGCAAAAGTAGCAGTATTGCCGCCAGCAAGTGTTCGCTTACTGTTCATGTGTGTGTTTATTCAAACTGGGGAACAGTGTGTGCAGCCTGGCGTTCTGTCAGGGGAAGGATGGGACCCGGAGAGTAATCACACTCTCTAACAGCCATTGCGAAATTCTGGGGGAGTTGTTGGCAGCAGCTGAAATGCTTACCGTCAGCTTGTCATTTTTATAGCATCCCTAGGCTGAGCACTGTAATAAGCAACACAGAGGAGGTGCTTTGTTGGATAACCTCGGCATTCACAGCCTCTTTACGCTTAACACACTGCACTGTGTATCATTTACCTCCAGAGCACTGTTAGTCGCTCACTCACGTTTCCCTCCAGTTGCCTGGGCCGTGCGTGAATCGGTGCAGGAATGAATTGGCTCAGCCTTGAATGTGATTGTTTTGCAATGTGGGGTAAGTCTTGCGCTGGAGCGTTTTGCCTTAAAGCTTTCTCATCCGGGCTAAAGGGCTTTGCGTGGGTCTGTCGTGACTTGAAAACTTGGCTTCAGGTGAGAGGAGCTCGCGGTCGAGTGCTCACTAGTCTCCAGATGTTGCTGTCTTACAATGGTCCCCCGCTCTGGTTGTTTGCCCCCACAACACTCGAGTTCATGGTGAAATGCACTAGGGTTGACCTTCAGGCAGAGGGCTTCTACCCCGGAGCCTAGGTCAACTAATGGAAAAGTGTTGCTAGATATCTCCTCTGGCAATAGGTCATCAGTTGTCATTCTGTTACCACTCCTTTTTACATGTCTCTCACACTGGGAAATGTTTCTTTTATGCCTCTCTTCTTCAACTAGCACGCCTTTCATATTATGATAGAGGTAAGACAAGTCTGATTGAGCTGTCCTTTCAAAGTTGTATGAAGACTGCTTTTTATTTGTATTTTCTTTCATGACTATTTTTGCATCTGTTTTCTATGTTTACCATGTCCCCCAAGCTTTAACTTTCCACTATATTACATTTTCAAATACATACCTAATTTTGACTTGATTTGTCAATACTCCGTATTTTAATTTTGTGATGCACTTTAGATGGTTTTGTTGTGCACGGAAAGCGTCTTATGTCAATCCACAGTCCAGATTGGGACTCGGTAGTAGACCCAGAATCATGGACTGGCGTGCATGGAACAATGAGGAAATGGATGACTCACTGATTGGAATGCCAGATAGAGCATGCGATGAATGATCAATGTCATGTTTCTGGACTTATGTGGAGTAGTTGAGTGGATGGAACAGGAGAAAAGTCTCACAGAAGACTTTCATACTTTGACCCATGCTCGTTCACACACACACCCACAATCAAAATATCTCTTCAAATAACAAGCACATGTATTGTACAGGGATTTTCTGATTGGACGGCAAGGTCAACACGCTCGTTTTGCTTTATATTGAGTACAAGGGTAACCGTTCTCAATTGCCTGTAAACAAGAGTATCGATTTTCCTCGTTTGAGGACAAAAGAACGCCTCATAAATTTAATAAAAGGCTCGGCCCTTCCATCCTGTCCTTGCCTACAGGGACAACTGTGCCATAAAACGGCATTGTTTTCATATTTTACGAGTCCCTTTTCAATGATTGACATCATGGCAAATGGAAATGTAAACATGACCTTCAACAGGGTGCAGGGCGTGTTCCCCTTGTGTTTAGGGCTGCATGCTGTGTAGACCACACTTAAGGCCATTTAGCCGATTTATGTCACACCGTCTCACTTGTTTGTCTCTCGCTCCTCTTACACCCACACCTACTCCGACTCTTCCCAATCAGCCTGTTGTTCAGTGACTTACTTCACCACTAAGTTGCGACTATACAAATACAATTGTTCCATGTGTACATGTAAGCCTTTTGGGATATACACGTACATACCATAGGGGAAAGTTAAATACACACTATATGATATATGGAGGCTGTTGTCCTGGTTTTGCCTTTTCAACCTAAGGAGGTCTCATACTAATCTTTAGTGTAATTAGTTGTAGGTGCTTGAAATCTGATCTTCGACCTGCACTATGTTGTCCTCCTGTTCTGAAACTCATCAACAGATAGGCCTATTTGCACTGCATTGATAAGAGACCAGGTGACGTGCGTGCGCGCACGTGCCGTGGGTTTGTAGAGGAAGGAGCACATTTTATTTGCTGACAAAGGACTATCTCTCTGAAAAGGTCATCAGAGGTGCAGGTCAGTCACATTCTACAAGCCTACATGACCAGTGCAACTTTAGGCAGGAAACTAGCAGACCCAGCACACAATGGATCACTCTCTAAAGTCCATATAGACCCAGAAAGGTCACATCCCAGTCCAGCGAGTTGACCTTATCGGTATCCATCAACGGCATCATCATCCTGCCTTTGTAGTTAATTTCCCTGATCAAATCAAGGCAAAGTTCTTTACACATTTACAAAGTAGCACAGGGTCTTTGGGCTTTTAAAATTAGCTTTCAAAAAGCACCTGGATGGAATGTTCCCTAAAGACTTTAGACTCGAGCATGGCGGTTGTATAATTACGGGGCTGCAGTCTCCCTCCCTGCTCAAACTAGGTCAGCCAGGCCTCATCTAGCCAGCTATCCATCCAGTAGTCTAGAGACAGAGGTTGGTGATTAAGTTTAACAAGCTCAGGACTTCCCATGCCCCCATAAGCCCCTTCTGTCAAAGCTTCATAGAACCCAGCAGCTGCTCAAAAGTTTCCCTTTTCTCTAACTCTAGGGGGGCTTTGGTCGGTTCCTACGTGGCAGCCATTTTAAACTGCCACTAACACAGTTCACTCTTTCACTTTGTCAAAAGTGTTACAGCTGGTCTTTGGCCTGTGTTTCAGAATGTGAAATTCTGGAGTTGACATTGATTTTCCTTGTGTGTGTTGTTTTCCTCAGGACCCAGGGCCAATGCCTCCTTCTCCAATCCTGGGGCAGAAGCCACTGCAATTGATTGAGATCAAAGCCAGGGGGCGCTTTGGCTGTGTGTGGAAAGCTCAACTGCTCAACGATTATGTGGCCGTAAAAATCTTCCCCATTCAGGTAAGTGTGTGTTGGGCATGGGCACACATGCTTTCCCCTCCTGCTACTTCTTTGTAGCCAGGGCAGGAGGGCGTCAGTCTTAAAGCTCCCAGTCTTAATCCCTCAGGGCTGACCAGGCCCTTAGCTTAGGCCAATCACTAAGCCCCTCGTGACCTCGATTGACCACCGAGTACCAGCTGACATGACAGCACACTCAGTGGTGCACCCTGGTTTATCTGTTCATGGCAAAAGAAGCTTTAGGATGTTACTATGTACATTCCCCTTTTCCTATCCTTGAATAATATAAAATACAAGACTTAGCTTCAATTTCTGCTCTGCCGTTTCACCCGTGTCAGTAGCCACAATGCCTCTTTATAGCATCTGTTTTATTTTTTGTGGCCTCAGGACAAGCAGTCGTGGCAGAATGAGTACGAGATCTACAACTGTAGCGGGATGAGGCACGAGAACCTGCTTCATTTCCTCGGTGCAGAGAAGAGGGGCACAAACATGGACATAGAGCTCTGGCTAATTACGGCCTACCATGAGAAGGTAACACTCCCTCTGGTGGCCAGAAAAAGTCATCACAATCACAAATCCAATGTAACATCAGGTCATGCTACTTTTCCCTGTTTGCCTCTCCCTTGGCACAGTGAGTGCATGAAAAAACAATGAGCAATGTTATTAGAATGTGGATTGAAAGCATTATACTTGCTATTGATTTAATCGCTCTTATATCCTTTGTATTCTGCTGCTTCAAACTGGTTACCAAATAGACATTGTAAACCTATTGTCAATAAAACAGTCTGTGTGTTTGTACGAATGTGTCTATAACGGGTTTGAGGGATCCACTGCTAAATGCCTGCCTATTTTCCCAGGGCTCCTTGACAGACTATCTGAAGGCAAACGTGGTGTCCTGGAACGAGCTGTGTCACATAGCCCAGACCACAGCCCGGGGCCTGGCCTACCTCCATGAGGCCATCCCTGGCCTCAAAGACGGTCACAAGCCGGCAATCGCTCACAGGTAAAGTCCCTTGGCCAACTCAGCTCAAAAGTGAAATTACCCCCCAAAACATTCTTAGCAATTTGCTTAATTCTAAACACCTGCCTGGGAGTAAAATTGTTGCTTGTCACTGTATAAGGGTTTGACTCCATGCTAAGGTCACAGTCATATTAATGGTTTGATTTTCAGTATACCTTATTAATTCACAGAAATGTATATGAATACACCACCAGCTGATAAACCCATGTTTGTTTGGATCAGATAATATTGAACAAGTATAACAAATAAAGAAAAGACCCGCCTTTGTTTGAGCAATGTGGAGCTACTAACATCTACACCCACAAAAGCTTTACAAACTGAAAACTAAGCACAGTTTATCATGGTGTAACCTGCTTCTTATGCTAATATTTCTGTCTGTTTCACAGGGATATAAAGAGTAAAAATATTCTACTGAAATCCAACCTAACCGCCTGCATTGCTGACTTTGGCCTGGCCCTGCGATTCGAGGCTGGCAAATCTGCGGGTGACACTCATGGACAGGTGCTTATATTATCATAAATCCAAACCTTACTGCCCCATTAATTGCACATGGAAATGTGAAACCTTGTAAACCACACTCTTTACGATCACAAGCTTTATATTGCCTGATACTAGGCCAAACTTTGGACTTTGAATCCCGCATTTTGCAGCTAGTTATTGTAAGATAAGTACGTTGATGACTTTCAGCGTGCATGTTTTTCAGGTGGGCACTAGGCGATACATGGCCCCTGAGGTTCTGGAGGGTGCCATCAACTTCCAGCGGGATTCCTTCCTAAGGATAGACATGTATGCCCTAGGCCTAGTCCTGTGGGAGCTGGCTGCACGATGCAAGGCTGCCGATGGTAAGAACTCTGCTCTCCCTCCCACACTACAGCAACTTGTGTCCACGTGTGGTGGACATGGTTCACCTCCAGACCACAAGCCCACCATATAGATTAGCTGGACCTATCACAGTGTGTACTGCAGTATTGAACTAGCCAGAGATTGTTTAGACTGGATGGGGAATGCAGGGGTTGAGGGTCAGGGATTAAGTCAATTGTAGGTCTGAGGGGCTAGACCAAAGGGCTGTTTGCTACCGGTCAAACAACAAATCCCATCCAATTTATGCCTAAATAAGAGGCACAAAAGAAAAAGTTAAAATAACTTTAGGTCTTGCATGTCTATGAGCAATTAATTGAGAGATGACGTGGTATATGGCGAAAATGACGTTATATTGCAGTGCATAACTCTCCTCCTGCCTTCCCCCAGGCCCTGTGGACGAGTACATGCTGCCGTTTGAGGAGGAGGTTGGCCAGCACCCGTCTCTGGACGACATGCAGGATGTGGTGGTCCACAAAAAGCTGCGGCCCACACTCAGGGAGTGCTGGCAGAAACACGCTGTGAGTGGCCATATGAAGCTACAAACGTTTTCCCAGAATGATATAAACACTATAAAAAAAATTATAGGATTGCCTTTTCCCAAACAGATACTTTACAACAAATATTGTGCCTTATAAAATTACGTTTTATTTTTTCTTAAAATTACTGAAATGAAATCTTTATCCATTTTGTTTACAAATGAACTGCACAATATTATTTCACAACTTGTCCTTTATATGATATGATTTTGTAGAGGTATATTTTTAGGGGAGACACTGCTGCATGTCTATTAACATATAAAGGTGAGACCTTTCTTTGAGAGAGCACTACTTTTCAATACTTTAATCCCTGGTGAACACATTGCTAAGAAAATGTAGGTCCTTACATTACAAATAACCCATATAATCAAACTTTACCAAGATTCTCTTATTTCGGTGGATTTTTGTCTGCAGGCCATGGTTTTGGTTTGTATTCAATAAAATCAATGGCCATAAATGCATAGTTTAACATACTCTCTGCTACAAAATATTCATAGAGATTACAAATTCAAATAAGATTTTATTCGATTTCGACAGAATCTAGGCCGTATGGACAGACATGCTTGATATAAAAGGCCTACAATAAATTACCACACTCAATAACTCACATGTGAATGTCCTAGGTCATTTTGTTATTGCCTGAGGGTAACAGTCCTTGACACAGTCCCCTGCCATTACCTCATGTTTGTATTTTTTTTTATTAAGACAGTTGGCCGAATCTCCTGTCTGCAGAACACCCTAACTGTACCCTAAAACAGACCATTATTGATCGGAGAATGATACGGCCTTTGTGGCCAGAGTTCTCCCCCCCTAGTCTGGAAGATAGCGGCCATTTCTATCTGAGTTGCTGCTGAGTAGCCCTCTTCTCACAATTTTTTTTTTGCACTATCAGTGCCTTCTATCATATCTATTTCCAGTCTCAGTTCATCAATTTCCTCCCATGTGCGTCTGTAACAGTAGATTAGCTTAGCTAATGCAGTCTGGACTGTTTGGCCACCACCATTCCCTGAGGGCCACAATGTTTGTGACATGCCCTTGAGTCATAGAGGTTGAATCTGTGCGAGTGAGAGAGAAGGAGTTTGCATGTGTGGGTGTTCAACGGTCTGCCCATGGTAGAGATTGTTGGGAGCTGTCCCAACGGTATCAATTGAGTAAATGGGTCTCAAATAAATGTTAATTGAAAACATTTAAATGAAAACATAACTTTTCATTTAAATGTATTCAAAATTAAAAAAGTTTATTTCACAACTGCCTTTAATTTCCAAATATCCCTTTTATTTTATTTTTTCTATTGCCTGACTCTTGAATTACCTGCTCTCCTTCCTCAGGGTCTGGCCATGCTGTGTGAGACTATTGAGGAGTGTTGGGACCACGAGGCGGAGGCACGCCTATCAGCAGGATGCGTGGAGGAGCGTGTGGTCCAGATGCAGCGGCAGACCAACGTCACTGCACCCGAGGAGATCGTCACAGTGGTCACCATGGTTACCAATGTGGACTATCCCCCCAAGGAGTCCAGCCTATGACTAGGCTGAGCACCAGTCAGGACAGATGAATGGACCACACAGACTCAATCCCTGAGCGATAGAGCCATGACTCGCTACTGCGTCTGTCACTGATTGTAAACCAGGTTATGAAAAATCAGCTTAGGACCTGAACTCAGTTCCCAGTCTAAACTGGTTCCTGTGGCAGTTAGCTACATGTGTGCCTAAAGACACTCTTTTTAAAGAGGAAACTCAATCATGTAGTTCCCCTCACTGGAAGAACACCAGTGTCCAGTACCTTGACATTAATGGACAACGACATTTTAAGGTTGACCCTTTGGCAGATATTTTTCGTTTTCAGTAAAAGGAAAAGGACTTCCTGGACATACTTTGGATGTGTGTTTTTTTCTAAGAAAAAGAAGGCGTGAAGAATACCACACAAACACAGTTCATTTCATTTCAGTAAAAAAAAGGGCAACTTGGTTTTTAGACACATTTGCAGTTTTTTTCTTTCTATGAATGACTATTGTTATGTCAATAAGAAACAGCTTCTGAATGTCTGTGTATCGCTGCTGTATATATATCAACAAAGAGAGAGAGAAAAATGTAATCAAGGTTATTTATCCAGCCAGACCTGCCTCGCAGCATTTCTTTAGAATTACCATCAACCTCTCTCAACAAGGTATACCTCAGTTTCACATTCTACAAATAATGAATTTCCTTGGTAACACTAAGACCACTATAGAACATTCAGATGATATGTTGGTAATGAAGCTTTTCAAATATTGGTGAAAACTACTTTTGAGTATGCCAACCGAAATGGCCATCCACAAACCAGTGTTTATGCCTTCTTACTTTCTCCAGTTGTATTTCCTATGTTGCCCCGGCTATTCAAATGTGACTGTGAGTTGTTTTAGTGATATTTTAGATCATGTTGAGAAGAAAATCCCTGAAAATATGAATTATCAGAAAAAAGACTATTATAAAAGCACTTCCCCTTTTAGGTTTGCAGTGTCCACAGATATTTAACACGCATGCCTTCTGTTTTTATTTTATTTTTTATTTCAGCATTAATTTTTTTTAGCATATATTTGAAATAAAAAATAAAATGTGTGACACAAGTGTCTGACATAGACACCTTTTTTATTTTAAAAGTGAAATATCTACAACCAATTGTAATACTGTTGCTATTTTTTCGTTTTTCCTGTGTGTTTTTTTGGTTAGCTACTTTCTCCATATTATAAAAATGTCTCAGGAAACATTCATTGCTATAATTGCTCCCTATTCTTTCTTTGAAGCTCTCATTCATGTGCCATTATTTGTTGACACCTCAAATGAGTGACCTTTACAGTTAAAATTCCTCTTGTATAAGTGTCTGTAAAGGGTCAATGGGGTTAGCGATCAAGGCTAATGTTATGATTTGCTTTATTGTCATTATGGACTCAACATTTGCTCCCCTCAACCCCTGTACTACACCTTATCATCAACAAGCATGTTCTTTGACAGTGGTATTTTAGTCACTACAAAAACAGATTTGAAAGTCCAGTTTTAGATTAAATGTAACAGGAGAGTCTACAAAGAGAAAGACTATCATAATAGAGATAACCCCATGAAAGTTTATGGCTCAAGGTTTATACTTTAGCCTGAAGTGATGGCTGAACTTCTTGCTGTCAGACCAACTTTGATATTCCATAAACGGAGACATTCAGGGATATAACACTATGTTTCTACTCAGTTAACTGTATGCAATCAAAAGTTGGAGCAGACACTGGTTTGCCATGTACAACTTTCTCTTCACTGTAGCGTTTTTTAGCTCAATGAAAACTGCTTCAGAACCGTCACATCCTCTGGCCGTGGAGAATATGAACACTTGCCAACTCAGTAGTGCAAAGACATGCAAATATTATGGTTGAAATGGCCACAATAACTACAGAGAATCTTCAGCATTCAAAAGGATTCCTCAATTTAACATTCTTTTGATGGTTATCCTTGAGCTCAAAGAGCTCGTCATTCTCTGGATGTGTTCACAACATATATGTGTTTAGCTCTCCAGAACCACACTCAGTAACTGTTAAGTGTAGATGTAAGGATGTGTGAAGCCGACAAAGGGGTCTCCAAGAGGGAAGATTTGCAGCTGCTGCCATTTTGATATTACTCACTGTATTATCTGTAGCACTAATGCTAAAGAGAAATGGCAAATTTGTCCTTATTTAACTCCACATGTTGTTTAACATGCTGCCGTGCAATTGCTCTACCCCTGGTCAAATGAAATTTAATCATTTGACCTCAAACTAAAGTTTTTTTTTATGTAGAGAAATCGACATAAAATGTTTGTTTCATATTTTTAGAGACGCTGAGTCTTGCCCACATTTAACCCTTTTGATGAAAGCCAAACCCTCCTCTATGAAATTAGCAGATGACTGGATTGAAAATGCACAGTATGTACATATGAATGTTGTTTTAGATTGTGATTTTAGCATGAGGTTAGTTTTTATGGTCTCAAGGTAAAAAAATAAAAAATCTTTATAATGTTTATATTCCAAAAAAAAAGATTTTATGTTGTTTATTTTATATAATTGTATTATAAATGGTTTTATTAATTTATGTCCAAGGCCCAAAAACAATGCTAACTTCACAGTCAAGGAAGCAGCAATAGTTATCTATACACTGGTGAAGTCTCTGGATTGGTTTATTTGTTACCTCAGACATCTCTGCTGGTGCTAAACTTTCTCATAACATCCTCAGAACATTGATCAGTGTTAAGTGCAGATTGAGAACTGTAACTGAGAACCTTAGGGTTTTACTTGCAATGGGTTATGTTCTTGACTATTCCCATGTTATGCTGGCACATTGCTTTCTTACACAATATAGTGTATGTCACCATAAACTGAGGTGTTATCTGCTAATATTTTAATCACAAGCAGAAATGGCCATTCCAATATTAGACTAAATATGCCATCTTTTCCTTTGTTTTGCAAGTATTTAACAAACTGTTTCAGGGCTTGGTTGGAAGTGATTGTTGAATATTGTACAGAAGAAATTGTATGCTATTTCTCCCCCTAAAATAAAGTATAGTGATTGCTCTGCACAGTGTACGCTGTCTTTTGTTGCTTATCTAAATGTTTTTTTTCAAGATATTCATACACACGATTAGTTTCACCCATCATATACATCATCATTCATCATACATTTTGACTGTAAAAAGCTACATTATCTCTACCAATTGATCATGCCTTTTCTGCTGAAGTCCAGTTAACATTTGTAACCAATACCCTTCATTCTTTTTTTTCCCCTAAGAAATGCTGTCGCATCTTGTCTTCGTGCTAGCACACTGATGCTATTTTATGGTTCAGATTTTTGTTGGGTAGTGCACACAAAGCTATATATGAACCACTAGAGGTCAGCACACTCACAATCTGTCTCAATCATTGGAGGGCATTTAAAGGGGTTTACCACTCACAATGTATCTATAAATAGCACAGTATGGGATATTGGTGGTAAAATGATTGGTTATTTATTCTGAAATTTATTTGTTGGTTAGGACTATATTTTTATACTGTGATTACAGTTTGTACATTTCCTTACACGCCCTTCCTCGGAAATATCAGATGTTTTTTCCTGATGGATTTCCTCCTCTCGAACCAGACTGAACAGTATTTATTTTAATAATTCAAATCACACTTCAAATATGTGTGGAAGATAATTGGGAAAGCCACGCTATAGGATATTATTAAGATAAAACTTCTGTGGTGTCGTTCTTCCTCGCTAAACACCAAAAAGACTACAGAACAGTGCGTGAAGGGACAGTTATTCGGTAGCAGCAGCTTTGACGCATGCGCAACATAGCTCTTCTTTCAAACCTTGTCTCAAACAACGTTAACGATAGGCTAACTAGCAGCTGGAAGCTGGAGCAAAGCAAATGCATCAAACCGTGGAGCACTTGATCTTCTGTTTGTTGATTATAGTAAGGCTCTTCTTTCTAAAATCATTGTCCTCTGTTGTTATACTACATGATTAATATGGTTCTTGGAAATATATTGGGATCGGTTCATATCGCACATTGCAGGGATAAAATACAACGTTAGCGAGCGTTAGTAAACCGTTTTGATAATGTTAGCTAGCTGGCTAGCTGAGTTTGTCTTGCAGTTGCAGTCTCCCCCATGGCAACTGATTTGACTGCTGTTGTGTCAGTTAGCGTCTCATAATTATGCCAGTGCTGGCCCTGTCGACCCTTCAAGCTATTTAACGCGTAACTCTGTAGCTTATTTTACTTGCTTAACGTTACCAGCCAAATGCCGCTTCGGACAGAACATGAATGTTCGTATATTATTTGCCAGGTACTGGGGTAGTTAACCTCGTATCGCTGGCCACAAATGAAATATCCAAACAAGATTGTATTGAGGCAGCTAGCTAGCGAACTAACTGTCAGAGGCAGGTGGCGCTGTAGCTTGCTTGGTCCTTGCTGTAGTAGTAGTATCACAAGGATAACGATAGCTTACTTGGCAATTATGTTGGCTCGTTTGACTGAGGATGTTCCCTGAAAAGGTACAAACCATTGGAACTAGTTCAGAAAATGACTCTTCGACATACTAGCAGTAACTCAATTATTATGTAGCCTACATTGTAAAAAATATTTCATGCTGTTGAAAACACTGTTGAATCTTCCACCCCCCTTGGGACGGCTACCCTGCATCCAAGACAGCTTGCCCTACTTTTGAACTCGCCCAGTTTTCCTCCAGCTATATGGGGAGAACCTTAAGAGCTCTACACTCGTTTGTGGCATATATTGTATGGCTGTAGTGGTGTTATAGTATGGTATGTAAAGTAAAAATAAGCTTTGCAGACTGAACAGGGATGTAGACCCTACAGATCAAGTTACTCACGACATTCACTGTGGGTCGCCCTAATGGTCTATCAAAGTGCAGTGACTTATTTAGGCTAGGTGTGAAAGTGAGGTAAGATAAGATTCTGTGGGCTAGAAACCCTTGATATTGCATGAATATAATAAGTTATGTTCATGCCCATGTCGGGAAACCGACTTTGAAACCATTTCTTTGCAAACTGCTAATTAATTAACACAGGAAGAAGTTGAACTATTGCAAAGCTACCCTAAGGAGACATCTAGTATCTAAAGACTTTGATTGGAATCACTCAAATATTGTATATCAACATTTCTACCGGTCCCAGTATATAATAAAGTGAAGATTTAAAATTGAAAACAGCCAAGTTGCACAATGTTCAACGTTTTAAACCTCTGCAATGCCTTGTTTGCGTTACTTATTTCACAAGTGCAAAGTTTTAGCTACAGTTCAGTCATTGTGATTTTTCCCTTGCAATAGAAGATGTAAGAAATAATTTATGCTGCTAACATAGTGTTCTGATGTCAATGCAGTACTGTCAAGACAGGTTATACCTAGTCAACATTTTTTATTAGCTATCGTATTCCTGGAAATGTTACCTTGTATTCTATAGGCATATCATTTATATTTGAATGCCTAGTATTATCTGACATTTTACATGCATATTAATGGGTTTCTTTTATTTTATTTTGCAGGTTTAAACAAATGGAATGTTTGGGGCCATTCTACTCCATTACATGTACCGGAATGGGAACATGCTGACGGAATCTAATATGAAGGAGAGCAAAAGACATGGCCATAGTTTATGATTGTTTGACTTAACAAATTGAGTGATGATCCATACACACATCCAGTCACAGCAGTATGTTTTTCTTTATTGACCACCCTATCAGCCTCTAGGGAATGTAGGCAGTATAATTATTTATTCATTGATCAAATGAATATCCTAGCTATGATTTGCTGCAGATGTTGCTGATCACCGTGATTTCAACATGAGGACATTACCCGTTAAAGGGATGCTTGACCCGAACGGTCTGCTGCTGCAGTGAGCCTGCCTTCGGAGAAGTGGTGAGGTATTGGTAAAGCAGAGTTCCACAGGTGACTACGCTTAAGCGCATCATCTCTTGGATGCTCAGCTCACTGACCAGAGACAACATGATTAAGCATAGGACAAGCCCTTTAACAGACGTGTGATATCTTTCTGAGGTGTGGGTTGTGTGGATCTAAGGACTATGGACAGAATAATGAAATATGGGGGACAGTGTGATGGTACGCTGTCCCTAGCTGAGGTACCTATAGGTTGGCAAAGGAAGATACACCATACAGGAGTAGTCTATGTAAGGTAAGTCCTACTAAACACTAAGCTATGTCTTTCCATTCTATTTGTGGTCTGTCGTGAAAGTCCTCCCATTTTCTGTTGGTCAATGAGCCCCACACCTTTTTAATTACTGTTGCCTATTGGAAATGTCACGTCTTGTATTTTCCTTTGACAAATTTGGCTCCCGGCTTTGTTAAATCCCTCAGATTTTTAAGTAAAATGTCTGTGCGAAGCATCCATCTAAATTTATTTTTATAATCTAAAGAACCATTAATTTTATGAAAACGTATTTGTTCCTGTAGTTCATGTCACCTTAGATAAATTGTGTTTCCAAAGAGAGAACTAGCGGTTCTATCTGACTAACGTCTATAAATTGCTTAGCTGACTATCAATACTATCAAACTATAAAATGCCATGACCAACTGCATTGTCGTGTCATATTGCCATCAATTAGTTGGCTTACTTTTTATCGATCACATTTGCTTTCATACCCAAACTGTAATGTAACTGTGCTAATGCATAGGCTACCTACTCTCATACTCTACTCAGCCCCAGTGGTTCAGTTCTAGCCTGTCTGGAACAAGTCAAGACCTACCTCCTGACAGATGGCACTTGCAAGTGTGGCCTGGAGTGTCCTCTGATTCTGCATAAAGTGAGTTTATGTTATGTTTATATTGCCTTTTCAGATCACATAAATAATTAGTAACATTATAAATGTAAGATATGTACCCGTTTAGTTTGTAATAGTGCGATGTACACGCTATTTAGCATTCCATTATGCTGAAATGTATTATCTTCAGATTTTCAACTATAATCCTGGGGCTGTGGTCAAGCTAAGGACTGCTGAGGATGCCCAAGCTGATGCGGAAGTCACTAAGCTGTGTATCCACAAGAGGAAAATAATTGCTGTGGCTACCCTACATAGGAGCATGGAGCCACCACATCTTTCCAGCAGTGGCAATGGTATATATAGAGCCTATCTCCAATAATGCCCAAAATTGAGGGCTATATCTTCCCTTAATCCTAAATACTTTATATAAGAAAGTGAAAGCGTACCTTAGAAAATATTTTTTCAAATTAAGCTAACCATATTATTCTGAGAGTGATGCTCATTTCCATATTATTATGTATGTGTTCCCTGGCTTGTGTACTTTGTATTTACGTATAACTGTAGGTTTATTCATGCATGAACTCATCCATATTTCTTTTCTGCTTTGGTATTTACACCTCTGCTTGACTTTTTTGCAGGTATGGCTCATGTGGTTCCTTTGAATCATCATGCGATACGAAATAATATGCTAAATTGTCCTTCCAATTCTATTGCACTTGACAAAAAGAATCCCTACAAAATGCCAATGTTGGGTGAACAGTTTCACCAGTGTGAGCTGAGTTCTCCCCCCCAGATAAATGTATACACCGGCCATAGCAGGTCAAGGCTTGGCGGCAGTGACCACAGCAGCCAAAGGTCTCCATATCGTAGCAACCACAGTGTCTTGCTCAGCCCTCCTTCCTCAAACCCCTGCGGCTCACAGCGCTATTGTGACGGAACTCCTTCACCCAGGCCTGAAAATCTGAGGAGTCCTGACCCATCGGTGCATGGCTTTCATGGAGCCTTAAGCCCATGCTCTTCCCATTTAAATGGTGAGCATTTCACCCCACTCTCGCAGCAGCCTGGGATCTCACTCCAAAGTTCCCCTTCTGCTGCCCAGCCCTCTTGCACCATGGCTGGAAGGACTAATGTGCCCTTATCGTCCTCTGTTAATGTAAAAAATCCTAACACTCAAAAGTCTCCTTGTAGCTTTCCTCACAATGTTGACTATCAACATAAGCTTCAACATGCTTGTCACTCCCAGTCACACTTATCCATGTCTCAGCTCCCTCCTTGCGTTGTGCAGAAAAAACAGGTTGTTTCTGAGAAGGATCCTCTTGGCATTTTAGATCCCATCCCAAGTAAAGCTCATTGTCAAGAACCCCCTAATCGGATCCCAGCTAGCTTTCAATTCCACTCCCAACCTCAGGTATCATCTATGAATGTAAAGATCCCTCCTACAATAGTTCCTTTACCTAGCAACCTCCCTTTGCCAACTGTTAAGTCTGGACCAGTTGGGCATGTGCAGAGGGCCCAAAACCCTACCCCCTCATCAGTTTCTTCCTCACCTGTCATATCCCCGGAGCATATCAGTGGGCCAAATCCAGCCAGGGTGGAGGAGACACAGCATAACTCTCGTTGCTCCTCTCTCACTTCAGACCACAGTAGTTTTGTGCATGCACAAAGTGTTCAGGTGTCTTGTGGTAGCTCAAAGCTCCCCAGCCGGGCACAACGAGCCTCCATGGTGTCCCCTCGGCCTTCATTGCCACTTCATCACTTGAAAGATGCCTCCAACCAACAGTCAATCAGCAGTGGCATAAGCAGACTCCACAGCTCCAAATGCCTTCCAGCCACAGGACCAGACATTAGCCATCCTAACAAGCATTCTACAGGTGTGGCCCATCAACAGCTGCTAAATCAGCAGAATCCCTCTTCGTACCCAGCCAGTACTCTACTCTCAGCAGCAGCCAAAGCACAGCTAGGTAATCAAAATAAACGTACTGACACCCTAGCAGGAGCAGAGGGACAAGCTAGTCAGGGTCCGCCTGGCCTGGTTGGTGGTGGCAGACAAAGAAACCTGGATGGACAAAGCACTTTAGTACCAAGATATCTACCCAATACAGGGCCATTTACTGGGGATGGCCAAAGTGGAAGGGCTGCACTAAGAGACAAACTCATGGCCCAGCAGAGAGGGGTGGTTCGTAAGCGTAAACAGCCAAGCAACACTTGCAGCAGTGACATGACTTTTGGAATGCACGAACAACGCGTCCCTGGTTCTGTTTCCTCTGGCTTTCCAGGGTCTGTGAGAAGAGTTTTACAGCAGGGTGGACTGCCCCCCAACACATCCATGGCCCAGCTGCTTCAATCTATGAGCCACCAGAATCAGAGTGCCCAGAATGGATTGAATCACGTGGACCTTCACCCTGCCAGGTCAAACAAATCTCCCTTCTTTGAGGAAACTGTAACTCAGATGTCAACGTTACCTAGTAACCAAGGGCCTACTCAAGTTCAAGCAAGAACAGAACTGAACTGCCAGAACATTAAAAGTAAGGAAGGTCTGAATGTCAGTGGTAATCTAAGCATTGAGCAGTTTGCCAGTGCTATTGATCAACTGCATGACCCTGCATTTGGAGGAAACTTTGAAGCATTTGGCTACCCAAAACAGCCTATGAGATCAATGGTAAACCCCAACTCCCATAAACAACATTTTGGACAATATCACAAAGGCTCTCAGGGCAACATCCCCCTCAGAGACAGGACAGGATTGCCTTCCATGATGTCAAATGGTGGTGTCAATACCCTTTCTGAATCGGGTAAGAAACCTTTTCTTTGTGTATGTTTTATGATTTTTTTTTGTGCTTATAGCTGCCTAGTTAATTGAAAAATAAGATTTGTGTTTCCTCTAGGCCTTGTTCACACAGAAGGGTATTATTTTGCTACTAAGTATGTTATATTACATAGTAAAATTCTTAGCACTTCCCTGTAAACAGTCAGGTCAATGGGGGTTTTTGTTCAGTACATCCTAAGCTCAAAAGTTATCAGCTTATCCTGAAAAACTCTTTGTAATTTCTTTCGTTTTTCATTACAATAGCTAAGTGACAAAAATAGTTCAAACCAAGTATCCTTTTATTGTTTCAGCTGCAATATTTGGTTCTGGTGTGAACAAGCTGTATTATTTTACATATAATATGTTTCATTACAGGATTGTAAAACGATTATGAGATTTTATTTAACCTTTTCTTTCAGCCTTAATTTGGGGGATTTTGTCAACCAAGCCTATTTTGCTAACATACTAACATCCAATAATAATAACTTAATGTTGAACTTTGTTGAACCTTCTCATCATCTTGGCTTACATTTCATAATTTCCTTGTAATTGTCCTCATGCTCATTCTTACTATCTCTTTACAAGTTGGCTCATAAGTATCAGGCAGATGCACATTGTCATCTGTTGCATTCAATGTAGTACATTTTTAACTATATTAATAAGTAATGTTTATAGGCTAATACTAATTCAATGTAGATACATCTTTGGAGGATAGATTGCCTGATCTGAAGCTCGAAAATGCTCTGTTTATTGGGTGTTTGGTACAAATACTCACTGCAGGATACGTTTTGAAGCTTTACTCAGCATTGCATTGTGGATTTGAAGACACCTTTTGTGTTACAGACAGCTTTTTGGGGCTTCTGCTCTCGTGTGCACGTGCCTCCAATTTATCAAGGGGTAGAGTCTTTGAAAGAGGACTTAACCACCACTATCCATGTGTCACATGCATTCACATACACTTGGCTGATGTTGGCTTCCATTTGTCCAACAAGCCCTTAGTGACACACATTCCTGAGATTTAAGAGAGATACTTGAAAGAGCAGATTTAATTTAGCAAGGACACGAAAAACTGGCTTTGGTAGAAAATAGTTTATGTTGATCCAAATGCTCGACGAGATGATTTTGCGAGGTTAAGAGGGTTACGAGCTTTGCTCCTGGATGTATATAATAATTATTGCAAAAACAATTGTGTAGCAATAAGCAATGGCAATGTAAATTTGGATTTATTCATCACTAGTTTATAATATCACATATGGGAAAAATATTGCGGTTTAATGGTTTGCTAGTTTGTGTGCATTTGTACAGTAATACGGATATTACTGATTTGTCATGAAAAAGGCTGGTTGTCTGGACATGCAGCTCCTCTACAGTGACAGACACTCCGCACATATAAACATGGGATGCATTTCTGTTTTAATACAGGAGCTCCATACAAATGATCACATTCACTTCGTGTCCAAGCTCTGGATTCAACAAATGTCCTCCGAAACCAAGTTAGCGGATCATGGTGGCTACTTTGTTTGAGGTTTGTTGTCTGCTTTTGTAAATGAATCAATTATGATTGAATAGATAATGATCCCAATGGTCACTCCTCTGTGTTGGTGGTTTAATAATCTGTTGCTGATGGAATGTTGAGAGGTAAGGTTTTGGTTCCCATTGGCTGAAGTGGTAGTGTTCCTTTATGTCTTTGGGTTGACAGTTCTTTTTATTATATTACCTCCATTTGCTTGTTAACAGCTGTTACATGTGAAGTTCAAGTGTGACTTTTCATTTCAGGGAGGGCAGAACCATTTCAGCGTCATTCGGTGCCGTTCATATTTTGTATTTTTCCAAAGCACAACACACGTTTTTTTTTTAAATATCAGTCACATTTTTATTTGTCCCCACCTTATAGATTTCAATGATACCAAATGTATTTTGTTGTCAAAATTACAATAATCTCACTGTTGGCAATATTGGAACCTTTTATTTAAATATTTTCTAAAACTGGTTATTACCCACAATGTAGTTTGCAAACCTTTTTTGGGGGGGATTGGATACTTATCCTAATGAGGTCTTTAACTAATTTGATAGTCAGTATAAAGCCTCGAAATTACTTAAGGAAATAGTGTTCATTGTCAGAACTCCACTTAATTGCATTAATTGATTCACACATTTTCTTTCCCAAATTTATATTGTTCTTGTGTTTTTTTTAATCTCTTTCCTTTGCTGTCTGTCTTCCTTCATCTGAACCTGAACCACTTTCTTCACTCGCACAGGTGAAGCTAGTTATATAAGCAGTGTTCTGAGACAGGCCCAAGAGGAAAGCTTGTTGTCCCTCGTCAGGACCAGCCAAACAGTGCAGCAACAGCAGAGTCGAAGCCAACAGCAGCAACTTGCTCAGGACCAGTTCCCAGCTAATGGCCAGCACGTGTTTAGTAGTCGGACGAACTTACTAAGCCAAGGTTCTGGTGCAGACTGTGCTTCATCGATCCCTACAGACAGGCACCTGCACACATTCCAGGTTAGACATTATAACTGGTTGTCATAATTGTGTTTGTCTGCTTCTGGTTTATCACCAAGCTGTATACTGAATAGTGCTTGGTTGCTTGTCATTGAATGTTTTTATTGGTTGCTTGTCAACACTACATTTCCATACTTGTATATTATTTTTATAGGTGGGTCTTGGTGAGAGGGTATCACACCCTAACAGAACAGTGATTAGTCCAACAGTGATCATGTCCCAACCTAGTGTTCCTAGTCTCCAGGAGTGCCAGCGTGAATACCAGGCTACCCAGGCTCCTTTTGATTGTGGAGACGTTTTTGATGCCAACCGCCGGGCAACAATGGGCATGACAATTGAAAGTATGTCAAGCAGTAAAGACTCTTTTGTTGTTCCCCTGAGCCGTTCCCATACATCCAACAATGTCATCGATAGAACACTTAACTCCTACCCTCAGGAGTCAAAGCGACGCCAAACCAGAGTGGGTCGGCCACGCAAGAAACTTGATCGGTACAACAATTACCTAGGGGCTGCCATCGGGCCTACACCACGTGCTACGCGTAGAAGATGTGTGATGAGAGAAGTTGAGGGTCAGCATCCTGGTCTATGGGTGGTTGACAAACAAGTCAAACAATCTTTTCTGGACCTTAATGTAAACGGTTACAACACAGAAAGCTTTGAAGGTCTTCCTTATGAGCGCAGCCCATCTCAGTTCAATGGAGTATACTTTAGGAACAGTACTTTCACCCATACGAATGGTCAGAGCGACTCTGAAGGAAGTGGTAACGTCAATAACATTCACTCCCTAGGGCAGTCCTCAGGTCTGAAGGGTGACTCAACCAATAATTACAGTCAATTTAATGGGCATTTTATTGGGCGTCTCAACGGGCAGTTTAATGGGCATTATAAAGGTTCCCTGAATGGCCAAGGTGTTCCAAGCGCTTTGGACAGCATGGGAAGTGAGGTCAAACAGAGGCATCCAGATATTCTTTTCACCAGTCAAATGTCACACCACCAGCCTAGAATGCAGCTTGAAAGGGAGCATCTATGGGGTCAAAGCAGAAGATGTCCTCCTTGGTCCAGTACTCTGGGACGTGAGGGGAAAATGTACCACCCTGGTGTACTCAACAACGTATATAGCAAGGTGAGCATGGTGTCTGTTTATTTTCAAGCCAGTTCTCTAGTGTGTGGAAATGCTCTGGGCCATGTGTATCTACAACTCAGTACCTTTGTTGGGATGCTAAAACTGCTGAATCTATACTGAAGTTATTTTATTATTTATTTTAGTTTGCTATTTTTCCATAGTTTTTGCAATTTATAGATCAATATAAGTCATGGCTTGTTTTTTTTTAACCTAACTCAGGTAGAACCAGAGAGTTGCCACAAGACAGTAAAACAAGATCTCGAGTCACTACACAAGGCAAACACGATGTACAAAAAGTAAGTTTCTGAGCATGCTTTTTGTGCTGAAATATATGTAGCTGTTTGGCTACATATTAATAAAGAATGTAGGTATTTGTTGAAATATATCGCATGACTTGATGGTTCGATTTGTTTTGTTTGAACATACATTATAATAAAGCATTTAACTTGTGTTTACAGTGGTACTGAAGTAAATTCTCACTTTGAGGCTGCAATACAGGATGCTATGAACAAGTTGGACAAATGGACAGGCCATGTGAGTATTTCACATAAGTTGACTAACCTTATCTTTGTTTTGTTACTTTGTTTTTTTAGTTTTTTTTAAATCCTAATGTCAAATTTTTTTTTCTTTTCACCTAAAATTTAAATTACAGTTAGACAAACCATTCAAAGGACCTAAATCCAAAAGGAGGAAGATATCCAGATGACTGTTGAGTGTTCTGAGTTTTTATTCCAATATGTCCTTATATATATGGGATTGTTGGTATCCTTTACTGATTATTTTTAAAGGAATTGATGCATACTTAATTTAGCATAATTTGAAACAGTAATGGTTATGTATATAGATGTTAAAGGATAGTTACACTTTTCAAACAATTTAGCTCTTATTCAGTCTACTTGCCCTTATATTGCTTGTGCTTTGTGATCTGATCTGCTCAAGATGGAATTTAAAATATCAGAAAAAGCTAAATTAGGGGTGGAAAACGGATGGGGACCACGATAAAAAACAAAAATATGGCATGAAAGTTTGCATTCTGATGAACACATTATATTTTATTCGAATTAAGAGTTTGGCCTTTACTTGTAGACAAGTATTTTGCCCCACTATTCCATTCCAATATCTTGTTGGTACCATAGGATCCGGTTGAGCTGATGACAGGGAAGAGAAACACCATAAAATCTAAAACTACAAAACCGCTCCTCCAATTGCTGCAAGAAACGTGGTGCCTTTATGCTAGGTAACTCCCCAAGGCCTACCCAGGCCTGCTTAATAAGAGCCTGGCAAAACTAACAAATAAAAAAGGGCTGGCCAGCAAAATTAAAAATGAAGAAAAAAGTTAAAGTATACAGTATAGATAATAATAAAAAAAGAAACTTTGTTTGGCTTTACTTAACGTAATATGATGAAGGACATACTTTAAGGGTGATTATTGATTAAAACCTGTGAGATGCTTAGTTATACAGTCACAATGCAAATACGTATTGCAAAAGTATTACAGTATTTGTTATCAAATGTTTGTTTTTAATGTTATGTACTGCAGTTACTTTACAATTTTATCAATATTGATATTGGAAGAGCATTTGGAATTGGTGTACTTGATTAGTTATGTTTAATTTAGATGGGACAAAATGTGTACCTAGCTGCGCTTAGTGTTTGGGATAATTTCTGTGGACTTTAACATGCATGCACTGATTTCCTTTTAACATATTTATTCAAACGGCACTAACGCTAAATTATGATCTGGGTAAGTGTCTGATCTAGATATGTAGATTTTTTGGGGGCAATCACAGCTGTTTAATATCCTTGTTTTACATCACCTTCATAAACCATACCCAGTTTAATGTACTTCTGTCTTAACAAATCAAGTGTTTAGTGACATGATGTAAATTGTAGCGCTTACTTTATTTCACAAACGTGGATCCCAATTTAATTAGTGATTTAATCCAACCCAGTTTAATTGACTGTCAAACAACAACACATGGAGTAGTGATGCCAACAAAGACTCCCCTTGGGTTACGCTTGTGTGTGCAAAATCATGTTCTATTTTTTTAAAATAAGCCGATGTAATAGGTATAATTGATCATTCAACATAACATACTATTTTTTTGTAGTAAAGCTTACCCAGCCCTCAGCGAAAAGAGAACAGCTACATTTATTTAGATACACTGCAAAAGCATATTATTCAGTTTGATTTTTGTTTTCAGCATCTCTAATATATACAAATGTGCAAGTCCCCATCCCATTATGCAAAGCCTGTGCTAATGTTAAGGCAGAGCATCGCTTTGTGGAGTATTATTATTTTTATTTTTTTTATGTTACGCACTCATTAATACATTGGTATTGCACATTTTAAATAATTAGTTGCCCTGAAGTATCTTTTTGTGTGTGTGTGGTTTTGACAAACTGGCCTACAGTTTATATTTTCCAGTTAACTTGACTTAAAACCGTTGTGCAATTGAACATTTTGGGTTTATGCCAAACTGTCAAACTAATTTGGTTAACTCCGTTAGCCACGTACCTGAAACGGGGCCCTAGACTAGGCAGAGACTAATTACACTAAGATCCTAACTTAGTCTAGTCTTGCATTTGGTATTGTCACTGTTAGCTGCCAAAGCTACACTACATGCATTTCAGTTAGAAGTTTGTATAGTGGCCTTATTTTTAAGTTGAGTTGTTTGTATTTTGCACTTGTAATTTATTAGTATGTCATATTTATGTTCAGGTAATTGTTAGCAATAATATTAATGAGTTGAACTCCAAAAAGCCTTAGTGTTATTTATTTTTCATATGAAAACAACTATCCGCTCAGTTAAAGCCTGTATTGTGTATACTGTAGGATGTATAAGATTTGGAAACACTTAAGTATCATACATGTAACATTTTCTTAACCTGTGTGATGTGATTGATGTTATTCATTAAATATTGGTGAATATAATTCAAAGTAAAATGTTTGCAGTGTCACTTTAAATAACTGTTTTTGGTAGACCTTCTTTTCACTTGTTTTTGATAATTATTTTCTGAACCCCGTTTGATATTGTTCTTGCTTTTAGTTTTTTTCCCTAAATGTACAATATTATACATATCAAACATTTAGCTAAGAAAATAGTATGCATTGTAAAAACACTACACTAAGTATTGTATGATATTTAAAGAATGTTCCTGACATGATTAACTTATCATTTGAGTAATTTTATCCTTACTTTGTCAAATTTTTGGGGGGGTTTTAAACCCTAAAAAAAATTGTTGCCAGTAATTAATTAGAAAAGGTAACTTTTAATGCCTTCCATAGTAGTAGCTTTGCTTTTACATTATACTTGATTTTCTTCTTTTTTTAATATCTGCCCCCTTATTGGGAAATAAATGTATTATATGCATGTAGCCTTCCTTGTCAGCTGAAGAGTTGTGCAAATATTTTCAAAAACAGTTGTATGACTGGCTATTTGTTTGATCCAACCCTGTACATTGTGAAGAATATAGTAATGTCCAGAAAAACACAAAACTGGTATATTGGAGGTGGTACTTTGTAAAGGAAATATTGTGCATTGTAAATATGAGTAACCAACTTTTGCACCCAACATTTTTGATATTTTATTTTTTCATGTTTTCAATGCAACTGCATCAGTAGGTATCTGAAAATATTGTAGCATTTTAATGTCAGCTTATCAAAGTTTACATTTTGAACATTGCCCGATGGGTGTTATATTTTGTTTAGAAAATCTCTCCCGAGGCACCTGTTCCAAAGGTATTACAAATTATAATGTATATTTTTTTTAATAAAAGATATTGTATTCTATTATTGTGGTGTTGCCTTGTTTTTCTAGCAGGTAATGGTCATTTCCCATATTTTATTTTATACTTTTTAGTAGATATTCTGTTCATGCATTGCGTATTCATGCCCACTTGACGTTCTTATATTCTACCCCATAATCATCATAATCTTACCACTCATGGACATCCCGGTTTCAAAATCAGGGCTAGCATTTTAATATATTGTTTATTTTATAAGTGTATATACACGAACTGAACGACCCTCTTGGAATCAATTCAGTATTGAAGTGACATTTATTGCCCTGGCCCTAAAAGCACCAGACTACAATCAACCCTAAATAACTAGATTTAAGATTTGTGTCTTAGCTAGAAACCATTACTGATTTGGTTACTTATATTTATTTTTATTTTTAGCTTGCAAAATGTTATTTTAAATGGCTGAACTGTCTGAAAAGTGTATCATAGTTCAGTACTGCCCACATTTACATGAACATTATGAAGTTTGCCATTTTCAGACAGTTTTAAATAATGCAGTGCTTACCACTATGCATTCATGCTTTGCATAAGTGCTCTTTCTATAAGTTTATATAGGAAAGGCCTTAGAACGATTCAATAAAGAATGTGTTTTACTATCACACTGTTAAAAAAAACTTGATTTATTTTCTGAGATGCGCACGCAGCATCCCAGTCCGTGTTTTTCAGAAGTTTCGCACTGACTGCTGGGATTGCTCAGCCGCTGTGTGGTTATGTCCGCCATGTTTCCTATGGCACAGGGAGCGGATCACTCACGAAAAATAGCATTTAAATGCATTTTAACTCGACTATAAATGGCATTTCGCACTGGATTTCGAGCAAATGGAAGCCAATGAGTTCTGCTATTGTAAAAAAATCGAGTCCCTAGTGGATTTATGACTACTTTTTGATCAAATTCTGGCGGGATTCGTGTTTCCTTCGCGTTCTATGCGATAACCATAGGCGCAAACAATGAGTAAATTATCGTTCCGTGCGCGAGCGCTAGACGCCGCCAAACCTCTCCCTATTTACCGCAATAGAGACCTTCCAGATCTAAATGACTGCGTGTCGATCAACCGAGCTGTGCCACAAATGCCAACGGGAATGGAGAAGGAAGAAGAATCGGTATGCAATGTATTTTAAAATAAAGATGATCAGATATTTAGGACCCACTGTGGGACAGTGGCATTCACGATGTTTTTACGTAAATCTTTATGCGTAAAGGAGTCATCGTTAATGTCGAGGGCCTCTGGTTTTACGGAAAATACGTCTGGTCTAATCGATATTACGTCCATGTTTACTCCAAATGCGCAGCTAGCGCTTGTGCGTAAGATTTCATGCGCAGTCTTGTGGTGTTAGTGACGTAGTTTAAGGGTTTGGCGTAGTTTCCTTGGGGACGGTAGATGAAGCTTTTTTGTTGCAGCGTTCTTTGCAGACTTTGGTTGTGGTGGCTGGCGCTGACAAGTTAACGATAGCTAACTATTTTGACTATAACCTATTTTGACGTGAAGACAATATGTAGCAATCCTATGCCATATGCAGTATTATCAGTTCACAAGCGTCACAATCAAAGACTTGTATGTCCAACAAGCAATGAAATGATTGGCAATGTTGCTGCATGAGTTTGTCTGCTGTAGATACAATATCCTAGATTTTAATAGGGTAAATTACTGATTATTGATGGGATCATGTTGTCCAGAATTGATCATGCATAATCCTGAACCCTGTCTGCTTATTTTTATGCTCTGGCAATATGCTGCCATAGGCTAGTTTACAAAACTGTCAAATTGAAGGAGTGCATGGTTTAACAGTTGCAGAATATGCATTATGACTGATATGCTGTCATATTTTGTAGGAACACCATCTTCAGAGGGCAATCTCTGCCCAGCAGGTGTTTAGAGAGAAAAAAGAGAACATGGTCATTCCTGTACCTGAGGCAGAAAGCAACATCACCTATTATGATCGCCTATATAAAGGGGAGCTCAAGATACCCAAACAGCTGATCCACATTCAGCGTAAGTACACCTATACCACAATAATCTTGAAATCATAACAATAAAGCACAGCCACACAGATTTGCTAGGTTTGCTGTGGTCTATGTATGTCAGAACCTTACTTTTTCAATGTGCTTAAACCCCAACACCACCACACATATGCAGCTCTTGGTTTAGATAATGAGCAGCCAGACTATGACATGGACTCTGAGGATGAGACCCTGCTCAACCGGCTCAACCGCAAGATGGAAATCAAGCCACTGCAGTTTGAGATCATGGTCGACAGATTGGAAAAAGCCAGTGCAAACCAGGTATATACTCATGTACTCAGGTGACTTTGAGTTAGGGTGGGGTGATATGGTCAATTTTCCAATCGTCCAGCGCCTGCCCCAAGACCGGCGATTGCCATAAAATTCACTCCGGTATGCGTGCGAAGGGGCGGGGGATTCCTCTCTCCCGTATGATATTTTTTATAAATGCACTCATGGAAGAGCTCGTTGCGAAAAATAATATAAACTCCCTATTTGGGACCATTATGGTTTTAAACCGGATGCAACCGGCAAGCCGAATTACCCAAATGAAGCAATTTGCCATATATGCAAATGTATAGCATAGTTCAGGCAAAAATAATAACACTACCAATTTGCACAATTATTTGTGAATACACCATCCTGCTGAGCACCCTATGCTAACTGACGCTGCATCTCAATAATACCCGATACTACCATACTATATAGTAAGCTAGAAAAATATTCAGTATACAATGTCAGATGCAGTATGTCAAAAATGCTTGTAACAGTAGGCTACTTAGTTTGCAAGTGCAGCTGAAGTACCAAGTGAAATAAAGTAGTAGTGTGCGATTTGAGATGCAGCGCAAGAGCAGCAGGCAGTGGTCCCCTTGTCATTTAGTCACTTTCAGAGGGGGAAGACCGCAACTAAAATGTGCATAATATGGCCCAACTTTAATTGCCAGTTCCTATTTGTGCAGGCCTTGAATTGCGCTTTACAGGTAAATTATTTTCCCAGTTGAATTCTCAAGGAGACAGATCATAAAAATTAGCACCAAAAAAAAGACAAAAAGTCACCCCAAAAAGAACAACCATTTTTTTATTATTGTTATTATTATACTCATACAGACTTAGATCCATATTTATTGTAACTTTTGTCCCACTAAGTCTTCTCCCAAATCACCTCAAAGCAATTTAGATTTAATGAGTTCTTACCTTAGCCTTTTTCTTCTAAGCCACTCACTCTCCCAGAGGCCAAACTTCTATTGAATGAAGATGACTACCTCCTCAAATCTGTCTATGACTACTGGGTAAGAAAGAGGAAGAACTGCAGGGGGCCCTGCCTCATCCCTCACATAAAGCAAGAAAAGAGGGATGGGTCAACCAACAGTGATGCCTATGTGGCCTTCAGGCGGCGCACAGAAAAGATGCAGACCAGGAAGGTAAGAAATTGGGAAATACTGCTTGAGGTTTGAATTAAAATCCTACATGTCTAAAAATATGGGTTTTTTGTCATTTGGGTTTAGGACTTAAAATATTCATTTTTTTTCTAAATGATTCCTAAATTACCATTCTTTAACTGAGTAGAGTAACGGGTGGTATTATGATTTTGTCAGGGGGGGGGGGGGGGGGGGGGGGGGGGGGGGGGGGGGGGGGGGGGGGGGGGGGGGGGGGGGGGGGGGGGGGGGGGG